>JAJOOE010002127.1:0-95188 GCA_036250405.1 Solanum raphanifolium
TTTAGAGTACAATTGAGGAAACCTTTCAAGAGACTCACTTTCACTAGATTATCATAAACCTTATTCATTCATTCATATGTGTGTACATATGTGAGAAATCCTTTCACATAAACACCTTTATACAACACATATTCATACCTTGCTAATCATACACTTTGCATGCATAATAAGATGTAAGGGTGCATATAAGAGTTCACCTTTCCATAGACACCATAACACATCATATTCATAGCTATACATGTAGAGTGTGTGTGCATATTGGTCCTCATAGTGACATAATAGCAACAACATTGTTATTGAGTGCACTTCCCTTCAAGGGATCACCACACATTCACAATGTCCCCAAACCATGAGCAATTCACATATAAAGCCCTTAGGGATTCTAGACCACATACCCACACTTCATCATAGGAGACAAGGACACATTCAACATTGAATAGGTACTCCTAACATGTATATGATCAAACATTCATATAGGTAGGGTTCATTCCAACATAATCAATCATGTAGACCACACCTTATCCCTAACATTATCATTCACATTATACTCCTCATCATCAACACACTTTAAACATCATGCTAGCATTGAGGATTTCATACATAACCTTTATAGCACAACTTTATAAACATAGGCATCATAATCATCAATTCACTTCACATCTATTGCCTTCAAGGCCATGATCTCAACATGCATAGATAGACAAGAAGTAAACACCTCCACCATAAGTGGATCAAACCTCACAACATCAATTCTCATACTATAGACTAGAAGTTAGGTCAACTTACCAATTATCCAAGCCATGATCACCATGGATCAATCCTCAACAATTCATAATCAATTGTCATAGTTAGCAATAGGAATCAATAATGTAATTCAATATCATAAACATAGTCTAAGTACAATTCCATAAACAAAGGGATCAACCCATAACTTTGCCCATAAGGCCATAATCCTCAACTCATCAATATACCAACAATTCAACATGAATAAGTATTGATAATCATAGGAAACATCAATACAATCTAATCTAAACATAATTTCACAAATAGTGATCATATTCACAAAGACCCACATCATAGGCCAATTTTGAGAATTTGGGGATCATGGGTTCTTTAAGAATTCCTTTGAAGATTATCTTAAATACAATAATTCCACATTAATTCATCAATAGAATGATTTAGAAAATCGTTTGACAAGGAACCCATGTTTAGATTGAAAATTGGGAATTTTGGTCTTTGAATCACTTTTGAAAATCTTTGATAGAACTCCTTGAATGAGAGGTTATTCGAGAATCAAGAGTCACCATACCTTAATTATTAAAGACCCATGAAATTGAAGAAGAAATCAGTTGAAAACCCATCTTCTAGCTTGAGCTTCATCAAGGTCTTCAATGGAGTTTTTTTAGAGAATCTATTTTGAGTGGGAAGGGTCAATTTGAAGAATGGGGTCTAATTTTAGGATTTGGGGTTTTAACCAACTTAAAATACCCCAAAATAGGTATAATAACCATTTATAATAATTCCCCAAAGTACCCAAAGTACCCCTCACTTAGTTGGACCTTTTTAAATAAGTCAAACTTGAGTTTTATTTTCGCAGATTTCGTCGGGAAACAAGTTCGCGACGCGGACCAAATATTTGGCCTATCGTGGAGCTAGTCTGCGACGCGGACCAAAACTTTGGCCTATCATGGAGCTAGTCCGCGACGCGGACATGCTCCCTCCATGAGCAATGTCAAGCTGCCTTGGCAGCTTGCTTGGCCAAGGTTGGGGTCCTCCTCGGGGACCTTTAGGGTGGCCCTCGGGGCATCGTATCTGAACATTTTGACCTTAAAAACATTTATTAAGACACTAGGGTCACCTCCACTGATTTTAGACTCCAAAAAACACATAAAAACATGAACAACATACTAGAACACACCAACACGTAAAAGACTAGTTTTCGAACGTCTTGGTTGTCCCTTGACCTCTGACTTCCAAACTCTTTAAAACTGACTTAAAAGGCTATTCTTCATTATTTTGACAAGTTATTAATGCATAAAACTCATGTGAGGCTCTAATTTATCCTACTTCATTTTGAGAGTTGTTACATAGAGGAACCCCATGCAACTTCACTACCTCATTGATGTACAATTTGGCATAGTCTTCCACCGAAAATGAAACCTTGACGGGAATAAAGTGGGTGGATTTGTCATTCTATCCACAATGACCCAAATAGAATCATGTTGCCTTCGAGTGCGAGGCAATCCCACTATAAAATTCATATTCACATCCTCCCACTTCCAAGTGGGAATATCTATATCTTGAGACAAACCTCCGGGTCTTTGATGTTCGGCCTTAACTTGTTGACAATTCGGACTCTTGGCTACAAAACCCGCTATATCCTTCTTCATGTCATTCCACCAATAGACTTCCCGTAGATCACAGTACATCTTGATGGCTCCCGGATGAATAGAATATCGTCAACCATGAGCTTCTTCTAGAATTTACTCTCTCAAGCCATCAACATCTGGAGCACATAATCTACCTTGGTACCTAAGAACCCTATCTCCCCCTTGGGAGAAAGCCTCAACGGATTTGTTGAGTACCGATTCTTTCAACTCTATTAACATGGGATCAAGGTCTTGCTTGGACTTCACGTCCATTACAAAGGATGATTCGGAACCATTATGGACCATGACACCACCCTTGGTGGAATGCACTAGTTGGACACCTAACTGGGCCAATCTATGTACATCACAGACTAAATCCTTCTTCTCATCCTCTACATAGGTGACACTACCCATGGACAATCGACTTAGGGCATCCGCAACTACATTGGCTTTGCCGGGGTGGAAGGACCCTCATGTCATAATCCTTCAAAAGTTCGAACCACCTTCTTTATCGGAGATTCAAGTCTTTTTAGATAAACATATATTGGAGACTCTTGTGATCGGTGAACACATCAACATGTACCCCATATAGATAATGTCTCCATATTTTCAAAGAAAAAACCACCGCCACTAATTCAAGATCAGTGCTCGAATAATTCTTCTCATGAACCTTGAGTTACCTTGAAGCATAGACAATCACCTTACCATGTTGTATAAACATACATCCCAAACCCACACTAGAGGCGTCACAATAAACAACAAAACCATCGGTACCCTTTGGTAAAGTCAACACCGGGGCGGAAGTAAGTCTATCATTCAACTCTTGGAAGCTTTTCTCATAAGCCTCCGACCACACAAACTTAGCCTTATTTTGAGTCAAAGCCATCAACAGAGAAGCAATGGAGGAAAAACCCTCAGCAAACCTGCTATAGTACCCGGCCAATCCCAAAACGCTTCTAATATCGGTAGGAGTTAGAGGTCTAGGCCAACATTTGACCGCATCCGTCTTCTTAGGATCTACCTCAATGCCCTTGCTCAACACAATATGACCAAGGAAGGCTACGAACCTTAGCCAAAACTCACATTTACTAAACTTCACATATAATTGGTGGTCTTTAAGGACTTGCAATACAATCCTCAAATGGTTCATGTTCTCATTTTCACTCCTTAAATAGATCAAAATATCATCAATAAACATGATCACAAACATATCAAGGTAGTGTCTAAACACTCTATTCATTAGGTCTATAAATGTTGTCGGGGCATTAATTAACCCAAATGACATAACCACAAATTCATAGTGACCATACTGGGTCCTAAAGGCCGTCTTGGGAATGTCAATCCCTCTCACCCTTAGTTGATGGTAACCCGAATAAAGCTCTATTTTGGAGAAATAGTTAGCCCCTTGAAGTTGATCAAACAAGTCGTCAATTCTAGGAAGGGGATACTTGTTCTTTATGGTCACTTTGTTTAATTGGCGATAATCAATACACATTCTAAGGGACCCATCCTTCTTTCTAACAAACAATACCGGAGCACCCTAAGGAGAGATGCTTGGTTGAATAAAACCCTTGTCTAGAAAATCCTTTAGTTTCTCCTACAACTCTTTCAACTCGGCCGAAGCCATTCTATAAGGAGGAATGGAGATAGGTTGCATATCCGGCAAGAGATCAATGCCAAAATCTGTTTCCCGTTCGGGAGGAATGCTGGGCAAGTCATCGGGAAAGACTTTCAGAAATTCATTCACCACGGGGACCGACTCTACAGAAAGGGTTTCAGATTCAACATCCATAACCCTAACAATGTGGTAAATACACCCTTTGGAAATCATTTTCCTAGCTTTTAGACAAGAAACAAGTTGACCTCTAGGGATAGAATTTCCCCCTTTCCACTCTAAAATGGACTCATTTGGAAATTGAAACTTTACTACCCGAGTCCTACAATCAATAGAGGCATAACATGCATGTAACAAATCCATACCCAAAATCACATCAACATCTAGCATGTCTAACTCCACTAAATCCACCAAGGTAAATTTATGGGAAAAAGAAATAGGACAACTCCTATAGACTCTTTTTGCCACTATCGAGTCACCAACTGGGGTAGAAACCGAAAAAGGTTCTATTAACACTTCGGGGAGTATTTAAAATTTCATGGCAAAGTGGCACCGGGGTCTAACAATGCATATACATCAATAGAAAAGACTTGTAATATACCAGTCACAATATCCGGGGAGCTCTCTTGGTCACCTTGGGATTGAAGAGTATAGAGGCGGTTTTTCTTGAGAGCATCGGAATTTGAATCACTAGGAGGGACTTTCTTTCTCTCTCTTCCTTGAGCCCTTAGCATGAGACAATCTCTCATCATATGACCGCTCTTCCCACAACTATAGCAACCATTCGTGCCAACTAGGAACTTACCATCATGTTCCTTGCCACACTTGGAACAAGTAGGCCTCACTATAGAAGATCCACCACTATTACATCCTTGAGGCTTAGGGTTAAACACCCTATATTTGTTGACCCTTGGAGCACTTGAGGAGCCTTGGTTGGAGAACCTTCTCTTGAACCTTGGTCTACCTTGGGCCTCAGATTTACCTTTGGAAGAATTCCCATCATCTGTCCTTGCTCTTTTCACTTCCCTATTCACTTGCTTGAGCTTTTGTTCCTTAATTTGTTTGGCATGAACCATAAAACGTGAAATATTCATACTTGGGATGAGCATTGCCGAATGACATTCATTGACTACCAAGTCGGATACCCCCATAACAAATTTGTTCATCTTGGCCCTAAAGTCCGCCACCAAGGTTGGAACATACTTAGACAATTGGGTAAACTTAAGGCCATACTCTTTCACACTCATTCCTCTTTGGCGAAGGTTGATGAATTCTTACATCTTTCGTTCCCTCAACTCTAGGGGGAAGAACCTAACAATGAAGATCGACTTGAAAAATTCCCAATCTACCAGGCCCGCTCCTACGGGTCTCTCACCCTTCCATTGCTCATACCATACTTGAGCCACATCCTTCAATTGGTAGGCGGCTAGCTCCGCCTTCTCTTGTGGAGACACTCTCATAGCATCAAGCACCTTATAGATCTCATCAATAAACCCTTGTAGGTCTTCTTCCACTTTGGATCCATGGAGCACGGGGGCATTCATCCTAGTAAAGTCCCTTATCCTTGAAGCCGTCGTACTCACATTGGGGTTCACATGAGTCCTAGCATCCCTATTTACTTGGGCCGTCACGGCTTGGGTCAATACTTGGAGAGCCGACCTTATTTCCACATTTGTCATATCCCCCACATCAATAGGAGCTTGAGGAACTTGAGGACCTTGGGGAGGAACTCCCTCATTCACATTCTCTTCTTCCATCCTTCTTGTGTTCACCATTCTTGTATTCATATCCTATAGACACAAGAGAAGGGTTAGGAAAAGGACTTCATAGAGTTAAAACTCTAAGGCATAACTAAAGAGTAATGAAACAAGTGAAATTTCCTACACATCTTATAGCCTCTCATTCATAAATGTGGTGCACTTCACACTCATAAATAAGACTCTACTAGATGTGGCTTATGAGACATCATCCTAGAATCATTCTAAACCTTATTCTCTGATTACCAAGTTTGTCACAACCCAGGGGTATTCCCTAGATGTAACACGACGTACTTGACCCCGAAAGGGTCTCATAAAAGCCCTAAGCATATTATAAACATAAGTAATAAAAATGATGCGGAATTAAAACTTTTTACAGTCGAAGTCTTTTCATAAAATCAACACAGAAGTATAGACATTATCTCCATAAGCCATCTAAAACAATATAGAATCAATAGGGTTGCAACCCTTTACAATAAAGTCTCAAAGTAGAACATACAAAAGGAAACTAGAAAGAATAATTCTTGTCCTCGAACTATGAGGACTCACCAAAGCAAGGAGAGAAACAATCCAAGCTTTCCACCAAGGAGAAGTAAACCTCAATGACCGGTACCTACACACATAGCCGGACTAAGGTGTGGGGTGAAATTCTCTAGTTGTCGGACCGAGGAATTAAAGATACATAACTTATCACTTTCCATGTAATACACTAGGAAAGGATTACAATTACTAGGATTGCCGCATGATGTTCGGCGTAATCAACTGACACTATTTTGATTCAAGTGCCAAACGATCGCGTGTAGTGATATAACCCAACCAAGGGTTGGGATCGTTCCCACAGGGAGTGGTTTTGAGAATTTGTAGAAAAATAAATCAAGTTCTAATTAGTCCTAGCTATAAATATTAACGAATAAAAACATACTAAATCTAAGGACTGACGCAAGTGTCAATTATCAATGGGGGTTTGTATTAATTAACAACTAAAAAAAGAGTAAAAATATAAGAAAACGAGATATGGAGATGGGATTCTTGGGATGTGATAGGAATACGGGTTAAACTAAACTATCGGGTACATACTTTTGATAGTGAATTGCTGAGCATTTATGACTAGGCTAGACTATAGTGGGGGTAAATTCTCTCTCGAGCAACTTACCCCGAATCAACTCGGTTTCTCTCGAACACTGAGTTGCCGCATTAAGCACAACCTCTTCCTTAGCCCATTCACTCTCTCGAGCTGAATGTGTGGGTCCAGGGTAATGGTTTTCCTGGCAGAAGTTGGCCTCTTGCCCTTGCTTTTCCCAGTAGTTGTGGGTAGTTTCGAGACTTTTCCTTTTGACGTAACTGCATCCTCTTTTATCAGAATCCCTTTGGACTTCTCTTGAGCTAGCATTATTCTTTCAGTAGCTTTTGATTTAATCATGTCTGCAAAATCTAGAAGAGAAGTTAGAGAAACTTAAACAAAAGCTCATCAAAACAATTTCAGACAAACTTGCCAAACCAGAGGGCGACTCGCCAAATTTCTTGGGTGAGCTAGATCGAGCTTGCCTAAAGGATAAGCTCTAAAATTGCAGCAAATAGGCGATGGGAAACCACTCGGCGTGTCGCCGTTAGCTTTCGGCGAACAAAGACAAGCTCGCTGAAAGTTCCAGTGCACAAAGGCTAAGGGGTGCAGATAGAGGGCAAAAGAGAAGACTTTAGGCGAGTCGCCGAGTGCTCTTGGCGAACACAGGCTTCTCGCCGAAAGTTACAGAAACCAACAACACATATAGCATGAAATTAAAGGCTAGATGTGGTTATTAGGTGAACCGCCGAGTGGTTCGGCGAGCTCGACCCAGCTCGCCAAACGGCCCAACGTGCCTATTTTCAACCCATCTTCTCGAATTTAACCCCGCAACCCCTGAAAACAAAATCAAACCATGCACTAGTACAATTAATCTCAGACCCATAACACCCATTGCCCCAAGATATTTGGATTTTTCCCAGTTTTGCCAAATTTGGCCATTTGACGACTTTTGCCCTTAAGAATGGTGTCACCCACTCTATCATTGAGTAATTTACGTCATTTGGCACAAATACGGGCTACTCAGACTTCACCCTATCAATCTAGCCTACATCCAAGCCTACCCCACAAGATTTTACTCAATTAAAGACACAAATTTACAGGCATTCGATGATCAAAACAATACGGGCAAGATTGTCAAGTTTAAAGGTAGGCAT
This sequence comes from Solanum raphanifolium, assembly GCA_036250405.1. Classification (NCBI taxonomy): domain Eukaryota; kingdom Viridiplantae; phylum Streptophyta; class Magnoliopsida; order Solanales; family Solanaceae; genus Solanum; species Solanum raphanifolium. The sequence continues at coordinate 7,959 of JAJOOE010002127.1, forward strand.
ATTCGAAACAACTAAGATCAGAGAGGCCCATCACACATCAGTAAGATAAGATCATTTGTGAATGAGTACAAAATGCGATAAAAATAAACATGGGATTTGGAAAACCAACCGCTTATGCCGAACAATATAAATTTGTGATGCTAGGCGACAAAGTTTTCCAACTCCGAGCACAAATCAACAACCAAAATACTTATGGATTGAAAAAATATTGAAAATACTAAATAGATGCTAGATTTGGAAGGTTAGAAACAAGGGAAAATGAAAGAGTAGGAAGTTTAAACCATTCTTTCTTTTTAGAGACTATCCAGTTCGCACCTATTCGGGGATGTTAGTCATGATCGCTGATCCTATCGGTGACTCGCGGATTGGTTATTTATCTCGCTAAGTTTCTATAAGACCTTTATTAGTATGTAGGTCCAAACGGCAGACTATGTCGTGTTCACCGACCTGTTCTGCGATTCGCCGATAGTTTCAAGGGTTCGCCGAGTTTTACCGACTCTCATTTTGAATTTGTCTTAAGTCTAACAACGGTCCCAGTCAGTGTAGCCATCTTCATTGGTGATTCGCCCACTGGATCTTTAACTTGCCAAGTTGCACTTTTCAACATTTCCCTCACGTTATCTCGCATAATCAACACACCATTATTCTAAGCTTAAAAGAAAGCAATTAAGACCTTGGGTTGCTTCCCAAGAAGCGCCTTCGTTAACGTCGTGGCCGTCACGCAAGTCCTTACTCACTCTCCATAATTAGGGTTGGCCCTTGTGTTATTAGGTAACCTCAATAGTTCATCTGAGTAGGGATGAGGCACTGTATAACTCATAAGTGTCCTGATCAGCTGGATAGATCTAGAATGAGAGCCAATCATCTGATTCAACACTTCAATATTCTCCTTCATCTCTTCCAACACTCGATCTTGTGCGGTGATCTTTTGGAGAATGGTTTGTAGTGTGTCCTCGACACGATTGTTCTCCCTGTCTCTAGACTTTTTCCGCTCATGAGGTGATATGTACCTCCCCTGACTTTTGCACTGGTCTTCCACCTCTGATATTTTGGTGGCCAAATCATTCAGCTGAGTTACCAGTGTGGTTAACTTGAAGTTTCTCTCGACTTCTTGATTCGTCTTAGTCAATTTTCCACCATTTCCCTCAGCCATGCTCAGGGTATCTGCATACAACAACAACCCAAAAGAAAAACAAAACTAAAAATAAAGTTAATAAAATACGACTAAGAAGACAAAAAATTTAACTAAACTACCAATTCTCAAATAACACCACTCCCCGATAGCGGCGCCATTTTGATGTTCGACGTAATCAACTGACACTATTTTGGTTCAAGTGACAAACGATCGCGTGTAGTGATATAATCCAACCAAGGGTTGGGATTGTTCCCACAAGGAGTGGTTTTGAGAATTAGTAGAAAAATAAAATCAAGTTCGAATTAGTCATAGCTATAAATATCAACGAATAAAAACATATTAAATCTAAGGAGTGACACAAGCGTCAATTATCAATGGGGGTTTGTATTAATTAACATGTAAAAAAGAGTAAAAGTATAAGGAAACGAGATATGGAGATGGGATTCTTGGGATGTGATAGGAATATGAGTTAAACTAGACTATCGGGTACATGCTTTTAATAGTAAATTGTTGAGCATTTGTGACTAGGCAAGACTATAGTGGGGGTAAATTCTCTCTCGAGCAACTTACCCCGAATCAACTCAATTTGTCTCAAACACCGAGTTGCCACATTAAGCACAGCCTCCGCCTTAGCCCATTCACTCTATCGAGCCGAATGTGTGGGAGAAGGACTAGGATTCACTATCTCGAGCTGAACCCATGTCGACCCAATACCACCGACTATCAATTTAGTAGTCTTAGTTTTACGACCTCTCTCTCGAGCAAGCCAAAAACACTAAGATGAAATCGTATTTGCAACAACAATCTCATTCATTTCATACACAACTACTAAATAAAATCACATTTAAACAACAAATAAACCATCAACAAGCAAGACCCAACAGATAATTTAACCCATATTCACAAAATTACACCCCAGGAATTGGGGTTTTAGCTAGACATGTAAAAGAGATAAAAAATTATACCAATATCAGTTTCCACCAACTGGGTATGAAGAATTAAGTATTAAAACACGTCAAGAGTGAAGAATCTTCGAGACCCACGCCCAATTTCTTGGAGTTGAAACCCTTTGAATCTTCAAGGTCTTAGAACAAAGTCTCCAAAACCCTCTAAAACTTAAAACTATCCAAAAACTATAAAAAGTTTGAATAATAGAAGTGATATGATATTAGAAATTTAAACAAGTATTTATAGTGTTTGAAATTTTGTGATGCGGAGGACCTTTGGCACAGTTAGTCGGGATCGCCGATACGCTCGGCGATCCGCCTTTTGGTCAATTTCATCGCCTTCCTGCTTTAGCCTTCAGCCTCTTCACATTTTGAGTCGTTGGTCAGTATGGTACTGCTTCGCGGAACTGATCGGCGACACGCCGACTACTCCATTTCATCACCAACTTGACCTTTTCCTTCAAGGTTCAGCACACTGGAACAAAAGGCGATCTCTAGGCCTATCGGCGACTCACCAACTGGGCTCGACGATCTTCAAGACTTCATTTCTTTGTTCTTTTCAGCCGCCTTGTTCCTTCTTGCCAAGTAGTGTCCATGCTTTGCCCTAAACTCTAAATACCTGAAACTTAAGGATTTTCATCAGATATTAAGACAAAATATGCATTTGAGGACACTAATTCTATCAAAATATAGCCCTAAATGAGTCCAAATTGTGGACTTATCACAGCGTTATGAGCTTATGGGGAACACGTACACCCTAGTTTCTCTCTCTCTTTGATAACAACAAATTTTGAATCTTTCTCACTCGTTATCTAAACAACAATCAATTATTTGTTTCACAAAACCCCCCCTTTACTTAGTTGTCTCAAAAATACGTTGATTAAGTGAATATAATTGTAAGTTAAAGTTAAGTCTAAACAATATTCTTCGTGGGATCGACCCCAACCTCCAAGTTGGGTTCTTTACTTGATAACGATCGCTTATACTTCTTTAGGGAGGTGTAATTTGAGCGTATCAATTTTGACGCCGCTGCCGGGGAATAAGGATTTTAGATTAAGTTTAACTACATTATTGAACTTTAGTCAATTATTTCCTAATTTTACTTTTTCTTTTGTTTTTGTTTCTCTCAGGTTCCTACTCTAGTGTATGCCAAGTACATGGAGTCAAGGTGAACCACTGACTCCTTATGATCCAGAATTGAACAGAACTTTGCGAAGGGAATCTAGGTGATGGAGCTGAGTTGTAGCCTCCTAGGGTTAATTATGAGAATGTTGAAAATCAAGGTGGAAATATATTGGGAGATGTTTTGAGGGTACAGAATCCACCAGAACCAAGGTTGCGTGATAACTATAGGGTCGACTTCAATGCCACTGAATCTGAAGAACCTATTGTTCTACCTCCTCTACCTGTGGGGCATACATTTGTGGTGACGAGCAGTCTGATGCAGATGCTTACAACGAGGGGTTTGTTCTCTGGTATGGCATCGGACGATCCACATGGGCAGATGGCCAACTTAAGGAGTGTTTGCAAGAGTTGCATGGGTCGACCGGATTTAGACATGGATGTCATAGGGTTGAGAGTCTTCCCTCTATCATTGATCGGAGATGCTTCTGTATGATTTACTGAGCTTCCTTATAACTCAATTCACACATCGGATCAATTGTATAAAGTGTTCATGGCAAAATACTTCCCAGTGTCAAAGAAGCTGAACCACAAAGATAAACTCAAAAACTTCGTAGCACTGCCTGGAGAGTCTGTGAGTAGTTCGTGGGATAGGTTTATTGCTTTCATAAGAAGTGTTCCAAACCACCGTATCAGTCACTGAAGGAGTATTTCTACAGAGGCCAAGATGACCATGGTAAGGCTATGCTTGATACTATCGCGGGAGGGTCATATGGTGAGAGCACTTTTGAGGAGATCGCTAAGAAACTAGAGAAGATTTCTCGGAACAATAAACGATGGAGTACTCGAAAGTCAGACATTGGAAGAAGCACTTTTGCAGTTCAATCTGCACCTAGTCAATCTGTCGATGACATTCGTGAGGAGATGGCTCAGATGAGGACAGAACTTGGGTTGGTGTTGAAGTATGTGAGCGGAGGTACTGAAAAGATAAATGCTGTGAATTATTTGACTAAAAATCCACCACCGATTGAGGAGTGCTACTATAAAGAGGATACTTATGCAGTGAATGATCAGACGGGGGGTTTCCGAGACCACGTCCAAGGTTCCAATTTGGATAATTTGCACCAAGGTCAAGGAAACCAAGGTCGGAACTATGGAAACTACAACCGAGAGGGTCATTATGTCTGGGATGGGAACTACAAGCACGACAAAAACTACAATCGGAACAACTATGGCAATAGAAACGATAGGGATGGGCCATATGTTCCTCCTCAAAATTGGGAATTTGGTAATAAGGAAGCTAGGGGTAGTATGTCACGTATTGAGGATATGATGCAGAAGATGATGAAGAGATTTGATTCGACTGATGTGAATGTGAAGGGGATGCGAAATGACTTGTCTGGAATCGGTCAAAAAGTTTATGCCCATGCGGTGTCGATCAAGCAGCTTGAGAAGCAGATGAATCATTTGTCCACTACAGTCAATCCACGACAGCCCATCACACTTCCTAACAACACCATCCAAAATTCGAAGAATGATGGGCATTGTATGGCAGTCACTACTCGAGGGGGTAAGTAGACCATTAATCCACCCATTGTGTCTGAGGTTGAAGTTGAGGTTACTAAAGATGATGATGAGATCGAGGTTACTGGAGAGTCCGAGAATGCGATAGAGAAGGAAATGGAGATAAACTAGAAATTTTTCCCCATGCCTAGACCTCCACCTCGCTTCCCACAGAGGTTAGTGAAGAAGACTGAAGAAGGCAAATACCACATGTTTATCAGTATGTTGAAGCAAATTTTCATCAATGTTCTGTTGATAGAAGCCTTGGAGAAAATGCCTGGGTATGCGAAGTTCATGAAAGATTTTATGACAAAGAAAAGGGCCGTGAGTTTTGAAGATGATGATAGGTTGCAACATTGTAGTGCCATTGCTACGAGGTCCCTTGTGCAGAAGAAGGAGGATCCTGGTGCTTTCACTATTCCTTGTACCTTTGGGTTGCTACGTTTTGCAAGGGCGTTGTGTAATTTAGGTGCTAGTATTAATCTGATGTCGTTGTCTATTTACAAGAAGTTAGGTTTAGGGGATCCAAAACTGACTGCGATGCGACTGCTTATGGCCGATAGAACTGTGAAGAAGCCCATTGGTGTGCTGCAAGATGTACTAGTGAAAGTGGAGTCTTTTATCTTTCCGACGGATTTTGTGATACTTGATTGTGAGGTTGACTTTGAGGTTCCCATTATCCTTGGGAGACCATTCCTTGCCACTGGGCGCCTTGGTTGATATGGAGAAAAGGCAGATGAAATTTTGATTGAACAATGAAGAGGTAACTTTCAACATTTGCAGATCCATGAAGCAGAGTAGTGAGCTCAAGTCGGTATATGTGGTAAATCATATTGTAGAGAGTGGTTCTAAGGTGTCTATTGAAGAGAGGTTGGGTGTTGATGCACTAGAAATGGTAATGATGAATTTTGAAGGTGATGGTATGGAAGACTATGATGAATTGGTGGCCGCACTTGATAGGTTCAAATTCCATTTAAACCAAAGAGATTGGAGTTAGACATGAAGAATCGCGACTCTCCACCTGTAAGACCATCTGTTGAGGAGGCTCCAAAATTGGATCTTAAGGCTCTACCATCACATTTGAGGTATGTATTCTTGGGGAGAGATGGTACTTTACCGGTCATCATTGCGGCAGATTTGAATGTGACACAAGTTGAGGCATTGGTCTCCGTGTTGAAGAGCTTCAAGCGGGATATTGGGTGGACTATTCCTCCTGGTATTTGTTCTCATAAAATTCAACTCATGTCGGATCACAAGCCTAGTATTGAGCACCAGAGAAGACTAAATCCGCCTATGCAAGAGGTAGTTAAGAAGGAAATCATCAAGTGGTTGGATGCTGGAGTTACTTATCCAATTGCATATAGTAGTTCGGTGTGTCATGTTCAGTGTGTGCCCAAGAAAGGTTGGATTATTGTGGTACCTAATGAGAGAAACGAGCTTGTTCTGATGCGGTCCGTGACTGGATGGAGAGTCTGCATTGACTACCGGAAATTAAATGCTTAGATAGAAAAGGACCACTTTCCTATGTCGTTCATGGATCAGATGTTGGACCGACTTATGGGTAAGGGTTGGTATTGTTTCCTTGATGGTTATTCGGGTTACAATCAAATTTCTATAGCTCCGCAAAACCAAGAAAAGAGCACCTTCACTTGCCATTATGGGACTTTCGCCTTCAAACAGATGCCATTTGGGTTGTGTAATGCTCCAGCGACCTTCCAGCGTTGTATGATGTCGATATCTTCTTATATTGTGGAGGATACTATTGAGGTATTCATGGATGATTTCTTTGTGGTAGGTGACTCTTTTGATCGTTGTCTCGATCATTTGGCTGAGGTGCTTAAACAGTGTGAAGAGTGCAATCTTTTGCTCAATTGGGAGAAATACCACTTCATGGTGAAAGAAGGGATAGTTCTGGGTCGTCGAATCTCTGAGAAGGATATTGAGGTTGATAGAGAGAAAGTAGAGGTAATAGAAAAGATTCCACCACCTATCTTTGTAAAAGGTGTTAGAAGTTTTGCTGGGCATGCAGGGTTCTATAGGAGATTTATCAAAGATTTCTCCAAAATTGCACACCCATTGTGCAAATTGCTCGAAAAGGAGTGTAGGTTTGAGTTTGATGATGCTTGTCTGAGAGAATTTGGAGAGTTGAAAGAAAAGCTAGTTTCCGCACCTATCATTATTCCACCGGATTGGGGGTAATCGTTTGAAGTGATGTGTGATGTGAGTGGAGTGGTGCTTGGTGTGGTATTGGGACAGAGGCGAGAGAAGATTCTTCATCCTATTTACTATGCTAGTAAAGCTCTAAATGTGTCTCAAAAGAACTATACAGTGACTAAACAGGAACTTCTTGCAGTGGTTTTCGCATTCAAGAAATTTCGATCCTACTTGCTTGGTACTAAGGTCATTGTGCATACTGACCATTCTGCATTGAGGTATTTGATGGCTAAGAAAGATGCAAAATGGAGGTTGATTAGATGGGTGTTGCTGCTGCAAGAGTTAGACTTTGTGGTGAAAGATAAGGGGATAGAAAACCAAGTTGTCGATCACTTGTCCAGATTGGAGGAAGAAGCTATGCTCAAGCTTGGTGATAGGGCTGAAATTAATGATGTTTTTCCAGATGAACAGGTATTGGCTGCTTCTCATGATTTGATTCCTTGGTTCGCAGACTTTGCTAACTACTTGGCAAGTGATCTGGTGCCATCAGATTTGTCTTTTCATCAAAGGAAAAAGTTTATGCATGATGTGAAGAAGTTCTTTTGGGATGAGCCTTACTTGTATCGTAGTTGTGCTGATGGGATTATTCGTCATTGTGTGCCCGAAGTCGAGATGTTGAGTATACTAGAGGTGTGTCACTTATCGCCTGTTGGTGGGCGTAATAGTGGTATTCAAGCTGCATATAAAATTTTGCAGTGTGGGTATTACTGGCCTACCATCCACCAAGATGCTCATGATTTCGCCAAGTCATGTGACCGTTGCCAAAGAGAATGAGGAATTTCAAAAAGGCAAGAGCTTCCTATAAATCCGATATTGGTGTAGAGTTATTTGATGTATGGGGCACTGATTTTATGGGTCCATTTATGAGTTCACATGGGATGAAGTATATTCTTGTTGCGGTTGATTATGTGTCGAAGTGGTTGGAAGCAATTGTGCTTTCCAACAATTAAGGTAAAAGTGTCACCGCATTCCTGAAAAAAAATATCTTCTCCAGATTTGGTACACCTAGGGAGATTATCAGCGATGGAGGTTCCCACTTTTGTAATAAGTTGTTCAATGTGTTACTTGAGAAATATGTCGTCCGCCACAATGTAGCCACTCCTTACCATCCACAGTGTACTAGGCAAGTTGAAGTGTCCAACAGAGAGATCAAATAGATTTTGGCGAAGACTGTGAATGCAAATAGAACTAATTGGTCAAGGAACCTTAATGATGCTTTATGGGCCTATTGCATCGCATTCAAGACTCCCATAGGTATGTCCCTCTACCAACTTGTATATGGGAAGTATTGCCATTTGCCGATAGAGCTAGAGCATAAGGCTATGTAGGCGCTAAAGAAACTAAATTTGGATTGGGGTGACGCATCGAATAAGCGAATGAGTGACTTGAATGTGCTTGATGAGTTTCGGCTAAGAGCTTATGAAAGTTCAGCCTTGTACAAGGAGAAGATGAAGAAGTATCATGATCAAAGGATTGAAAAGCGAGAATTTGTTGTAGGTGATCTTGTGCTTCTATTCAACTCTAGGTTGCGCTTGTTTCCAGGCAAGATCAAGTCCAAGTGGACTGGGCCATTCTTAGTCACGTAATTGCTCCCACATGGAGCGGTTGAGCTTGAGAACAGTGAGGGAACAAGGTTCAAGGTAAATGGGCAAAGGATCAAGGTCTATGTGGGAAATGCGGAAAATATGCAAGAAGTTGTTGATGTCTACTATCTTGATGAAGTCTGAGTAATCTAGAGGCCTGCATCGTGACGCAACGTTAAATGGCAACCCAAGATGTACCATCTAGCCAACTATAGGTTTTTCTTTTCGGTTTAGTAGTTCTCTTTGTTTATTTGCCTTTCTGTATTCCTTTAGGTAGGAGTTTAATTTTTATTTTAGTGTTGGCTAGATATAGCATAGGGTCCGTGTCTAAAAAGTGTCCAGAAAATGTAAAAAGAGAGGACTAATGGTTGTTATATGTGCAGGGTCAAAAAGTAAAATCTACATAAAATGTCTGGTACAAAGGTCTACGGAGACCATCGACGGTCCATAGGTCAAACTACGGACCCTGAATGGTATATGTAGACCCCAGGTAGGATCCCTAATTTTTCTAAGTGAAGAAGGGACCTACGGACCCCATCTACGGTCCGTAGGTCGACCCACGAACCGTAGATGGGGTCTCGTGGGTCGAAACCCTAGTTTCTGCCCGACCCGGCCCGAACCTCTATTTATAAAACCCCTCATTTTTAAAGCATTCCCCCATTACCAAAACTTCCCCCAACCATTTTTAAACCTCTCCTCTTCTAAAATACCTCAATATTACTCCCATATCCCATAAATCACTCTCCTTCCATTTCCTCATAAATCCCAATTTGCTTTCTTCTCTCCCAAATTCCCCCATTCCCCTTTTTCCAGAGTTTCCGATGTCCGAGTTCGGCGAAAAGGCTAGTAAGAAGTTGTTGGAAGTCTAAAGTCATCACACCATCACCCACTTCCTTTGCTTGTAAGGTAGTCAACTTCCCCTTCACTTTGAATTCCGGTTCATTGTTGTTATTGAAAGTCAGGAAGTGGATCTTGACCTTGGGTGTGATATTGTATGTGTTCCTCATGAATTGTATGTTAGAAACACCCATGGGACGACAGATAGTGATTGTGTAGTCTTAGTAATTAAATAACTCGGTGAAAATTTGGTCTAAATGAAAGTTTCGACCTAGGGTTCCTAGTTTTGTATGCAATACATGTTGAAAAATGAGTAATTTGGGCCCTAGGGATGATAAAATATCATAAATTGTGTTGAAATTCATGATTAGACTTAGGATGAATGATTGAAATTTTTGAAAATTGGTTCAAACATGAGGCATGTCGGATACCTGGCACAAACTTGATCCACGAGACCCCGTCTACGGACCGTAGATCAGGTCCGTGGTCTGTGGCACATAGCAATTACACTAAGTGTGGAACCACGGAGCTGGACTACGATCCCTAGGTCAACCTACAGACCGTTCTGCACATCCATGATTCCCATCAGATCCTAACTTTTTGAGACGTTTGACCTACGGAGATGATCCACAGACCGTAGGTGGCCACTGAAGCCACTGTCTGAAAGTTTTTTTAGTTTTTTTCGTTTGGTTCGTTCTTTGTTCTAAAAAAATTTTAAGTGTGTTTTTAGGTTATATTGGTACTAATTCACCCTCCACAGGTACCATGGCTCCAAAGAAAGCTTTGGCCGTCGCACAAAAGGGCAGGTCCAAATCGACGGCACCAACCCGTCGGCTAATCAATGAAGATACTGATGCGGAGAATGACCCCGCATATATTCCCCCCACTGTAAGGACACACCCACAACACCCAGGACTACCTGGAATCAATCCAAGTAGTGGTTCCCGATGTAGTCACTGCCTCCCAGTCTGATGAGGAGGATACACTGATCGGATCACCGGCTGGGTCTACTTCTGGTTCTGAGTCCGCCTCTGCTTCAGGGTCTGATTCTGGATCCGCCACTGGCTCCAGTTCACATGGTAGGGCTGCCTCGTCTGATGAGGCTACTAGTTCGGGGAATATTCCAGTTCCACCTAACACCGACCCTGCTCCAGTTGCTAAGGAGCCTAATAGATGGTGCGTTGAGGGTCAATGGCAAATCTACTAGGATGCCAAGATGTTAAATGAAAAATAGAAGATGGCCCGGCTTATCACAGAGGAGCGCAGAGTTCTCATAGGGAGCGTACACACCATACCCAACATCCACAGGCTCTTTCAGAAACACAAATGCGAGTGGATGGCTCGGAGCCCCGGGACTTATAGCGAGAAAATCGTGAGGGAGTTTTATGCTTCCTACGCAGCCACTCTAAGGGGTTCTATTCATAAAAATGTTAATCCTGCAGTCCAGGCACCACTCAAGGCTACCCTAGTGCGTGGGGTTTCTGTAGATATATCTTAGGTCACCATCAGCCGATTTCTCAATGGTCCGAGCACCACTTGGGAACTCAACACCACAGAATTGACTACAAATGGAACATTGTGAGGAGTGGAGCGCTCCAGCGGAATGCAGAGAAGAGGGAGGTTTTATTACTTTGGCTAGCCAGGTACATAGCTGTGGAAGGAGAGCGCGCGAAATGGGCCAGCACACTGCGCTTGGGTATTCGCAAGGCCACCCTAAATTTGGTAGCCAAGTTCTTCTGGCTTTTGGTAAGGAACAGGGTATCGCCCACTAAGGCCGATAAAGCGCTTACTTGGGATAGAGCAGTGATGGTTGCGACTTTGGTAACTGGGTTCGAGATCGACTTTGCCCGCATGTTGTTGGCAGAAATCCATGAGAGGGCGTTCAGGTCTACCACTACTTTACCTTTCCCGTGTATGATCTTCGAGTTATGCAGGGATTCTGGGGTGCCTATCTAGCATTGTGACAAATTGGTACAGGCGATAGGTACCCTTGACATCGGCCTTATTCGGGATGGGGCCAACGTGGATGCACCATGACAGGGTCCACAGATTGAGGTGCCACCATTAGGAGCATATTTAGTAGATGATGTGGAGTAGATGTAGGGTGAGGGCCTTGCCCCTCCAACCCACACTGATGATGCCCCGGCCTCCCCATCTCAGACCGCCAGTCGGTCCCCTAGCTCATCCAGATCCACCCCTTCTTTCGGGTCTGTTGTTGTGCCCCTTGCCCGTGTTCAAATATTGGAGGCACAGATGGCCACACTACGTCATCATGTGAAGCCTTAGATGTAGCGGTCTGTCTCAGAGTCCGAGGCCAGAATGGAGAGGAGGATGGAGCACATGATGGACCTAAAGGTCCACCCTGTTAATAAGCTCCTGGATGCCTTCTAGTTAAGAGTCCTCAAGCGACCATCCCCTACCACAGATATCTCTTCTTTCCATACTAAGTTGGATTGTCTTCGGGCTGATCTTGATGCCATCCTAGTTCTATCCATGGATGCGCCAGAGTCCGCCCCTACTGCGCCAACTGATGATACGGTGTTAGATGCTCTTTTCAGCGAGGGCATACCGCAGTCCGAGTCCACTAGTGCCCAGGGAAAAGGCACCGGTCCAGCCACACTTCTGATGCCACTGAGGATGCGAGGGAAAAGAAGAGGGAGCGCCAGCATACTACGTTTACTAGGAGAGCATATATTGTAGACGGGGAGTTGCGCTAGCAGAGGGTTCGTGATAGTGCTCTTGGGGCATCGAGTTTTGTGCCCGCTACTGAGGCTGTTGCTACTGTAAGAGATGATATGAGCACTACTGATGGTGCTGAGATGATAGATGGGAGCGCTACTAATGGCATTCCCCATGAAGTGAGCACTACTGATGATGCTGAGATGATCGATGGGAGCGCTACTAATGGCGTTCCCCATGTTGATCCAACTGGCTCTAGGAAATCGAACACACCCGCTTGTTGAGTTCTTCGGCGCATTTGTGCCACAAGTTTTCTTCACCTTCACCCTATTCTTTATTGCTTATTTTTGTGTGCTTTGAGGACAATAGCATTTTATTTTGTTGGGGGTAGGGTAAACGGATTGTGAGTGATAGGGTGAAGTCTGAGTAACCCAACTCATAATCCTCTCTTGGGGTTTTCTTGCATATTTTCTTTTTCCCCAAGACACTATTTTAATTTCTGTCGAACCGGCATGTGTTAGGATTGAATATGTAGCAGCATGAGAAAGAATGAAGCATGATGGGATAATCAAGAATAAAAAAATGAAACCCGTCCAAAAATAAATTATGATATGTGTTAAAATCTGTAAGCTAGAATGAGTTGAATGTGTTGGCTCTTAATATGACATGATAATGAACCAACTTGACCAGATGACTTAAGCTAAAACTTGAACTGGGTAACTGATAATCTGATAATGAAATGATGTGCCAAGAGTGTGAGAATAGTTGATTGTTCAGACAGTTTTGTGCCAATCTAGAACTTGCCCCGTTGGTCCTGCTAGGATAATCTAAGCTAGAAGTTAGGAAATGATCATACGCCATTGTTCAAATTAGTCCACTTAAGCCTGAAATGATCTAACCAAATGGTAGCATTATTCCCTTTTGATCCAACTATTTGAGCCTAAAATTGACCAATTCTTTTGATTCACGTAACTCACCTTCCCTTAAAACATTGTCTTGGCCCCAGTCCCTCCTTGGACATGTGCACCTTGACTTAGGCCAAAAGCTTAAGTTGAGGGTGGCTAAGCCCAAAATTTACCTTGATCTTGGCCCTGGTCTGACATCGTACATTATGCACCTCAACCAACGCAAAATGCATAAGTTGATGGTGGCTATGAAAAGGAAACCAAATGGAAAAAGGGTATGAAAAGAGTTTAGTGGTGAAAAGAGAAAGAGTATGAAAGAGGATGTGACTTTGTGCAAAATAAGAAAAATAAAAGTGTTGAAAGAAATAAAAGAAAAAGAAGAAAGTGAGAAATAAAAGTCAAAAGTCGCATTCTTGGGTGAAAAGAGTTAAGCGAAAGAAATTGAGATGAAAAGTTGCCAAAAATAGGTCAAGGAAGAGGTAAATAGCCAATGTAATGTCAAGGAGGGCAGAAAGTCACTAAAAAGTACCCAAATGTACCACACCTAACCATGAGCCTACATTACAAGCTAAGAAAAGTCCTATAGTGATCCTAGCAACTAGTTTGGAGAGTCTAAGCAGCGAAAATAAGGGCAAGATTATGGTAATGAGCACTAATTGTACTTGAAATTACTTCTGAGCGTGAGTGTTGAATGAAATCCTTGTAGTTAAAATCATATTCATTGTGTGAAAAAGGGATTTCATTTGAAGTAAAGGCACTAGTTACATTGTCGGAAAGTTGGTACCTTGGTGATAGCAAAACAGTGTATGTTGTGTGTTGATTGGTTGATCTTTGTCATATCTTGATCCGCATAAGTTAGCTTGTTGAGTCTAAGAGAAACGATTTGCACTCGAAAAGGGAGTCGGGATAGAAAGTCATGTGATTGCTTGTGCTTGAATGTTTGCTTCTATACAAGTGTCGTTTAGAGTTGTAGTGCGTCGCTTGAGGACAAACAACGAATTTAAGTTGAGGGTGTTGATATACCGTGAGTTTACGGTATTTTTAATACATTTCACTTAAGAGTTGTGTGTGTCTAGGGACATTTTGTATTGGTATTAATGTGTTTTTATCATGTTTGCAGGAAATAAGTTCGACGTGGAAGTTTCGAGACACAGCTGAATAATTGTGCAGAAAAGGGCATCTACGGAAGTGACCTATGGACCGTAAGTCTAGTCACGTTCCGTAGATGGATGGAAAGGCAAAGCTTGAAGGAAAAATCAGGGAATTCTTGACTAAGTGTGGAACCACGACTACAAAATACGGACCGTACGTTGACCTACGAGCCGTCCTGCAACTCTATCAAATGATTCAGAGAAGGGGGTTCCAGTACTTGATTTCAAAAGTCTAAGTATGAAACTACAGAGGAGGATCTACGGACCGTGGATTGAACCATGATTCGTCCTGCTGGTCCGTCGAATGCAACTGAGAGCTGGAGATTTTGAGTGTTGGAGAATTGCCCAAGTCCTAAACCACGAAAGGGACCTACGAATCGTAGGTCAGTCCACGGTCCGTAGGTCAGTGTCGTAGATCAAAACTGCGTCCAAAAACTTTATTTCCTTATTTCATTTCCTTTTTAGTTGGGACTTGTTTTTCTATACATAGGGCATGTAAACCTCGTTTTTGGAGGTTAGACCTTATTACCTTTGTTCTAGTTTTTGGCTTTGGAGATTAACTTGCAACTTTAGCAATTCTTGATTTCCTAAGTTGGTTTTGAAGATTTTTACTTTGAAATTCAAGTTGAGAGTTTCTTCTACTTATTACATAAGTTCATGATTTCTTCATCTAAAAATATGAATTGTGTTCTTGCTACTATGGGTAACTAAATTCACAACTAGAGTTGTGGGAACCATGAGCGATTAACAAAGTATGAATAGTAACTAAGTAATTCTTGAATAGTGTTGTTGCATGCATTGATAATTCTTTCTAGTTGTTGCAAACGTTAAAACTTGCCTTGTTGCTACTTATCAGACCAAGGAGGTAGTTAATAAGAAAAGAATTATCAACATAGATTTAGTGTGATACTATCTAATAGTCTAATGTCAATTGGTGTGAGGGTGAAAACTAAGTCATACATTGATGTGATGTCTAATATGAGGTAAATGTAAGGGTTAGTAAATTAAACACATGTAGCTAGACCAAGGTGCGGGGTGAAATTCTCAAGTTGTTGGACCAAGTAATTAGAGATACATAACTTATCACTTTGTATGTAATACACAAGGAAAGGATTACTATTACTAGGATTGCCACGTTATAAGCTTATGGGGAACACGTACACCCTAGTTTCTCTCTCTCATTGATAACAACAAAGTTTGAATCTTGCTCACTCGTTCTCTAAACAACAATCAATTATTTGTTTCACAAAACCTCCCATTTACTTACTTGTCTTGGAAATACGTTGACTAAACAAATATAATTGTAAGTTAAAGTTAAGTCTAAACCACATTCCTCGTGGGATCGACCCTAACCTCCAAGTTGGGTTCTTTACTTTATAACGGTCGCTTATACTTCTTTATGGAGGTGTAATTTGAGCGTATCAAGAACTTACACAAAGGTATGAACTTATCCCAATGTCCTCCAAAGTTGATCACACAAGCCCTCAACATGTCCTCTAAAACTTGGATAGTCCTCTCCGACTGCCCGTCCGTCTGCGGATGGAAAGTTGTACTAAAAGTGAGTTGTATTCCCAATTCATCATGTAATTTCCTCCATAACTTGGATGTAAACTGCGTACCACGGTCTGAGATGATAAGAAGGGGCACCCGTGCAGTCTTACTATCTCTTTTACATACACCTTAGCCAATTGATGCACATTATAGTCTACTCTGACTGGAATGAAGTGGGCTGACTTAGTCAATCTGTCAACCACTACCTAGATAGAATCAAACTTTCCCAAAGTCTTGGGAAGACCAACCACAAAATCTATAGCTATTCTTTCTCACTTCCATTCCGGAATTGACATTCTCTGAAGCAAACCTGTCGGCCTTTGATGCTCATATTTTACTTGTTGGCAATTTTGACACTTAGCCACAAACTCCGCTATATCCTTCTTCATGCCCGGCACAATTATAGTTGTTTCAAGTCTCGGTGCATCTTGGTCACACCCGGATGAATAGAATACCGCGAACCATGAGATTCTATCAACAAATTCTTAATCAAATCACCTACTTGGGGGACACAAATCCTTTCTTTAAAACTGAGCACACCCCTCGCATCTAAAGTCACATCTTGTGCCTTACCAGACACAATCTTCTTTCTAAGCTCCTTCAAATTCTCATCCTCAAATTGTTTGGCCTTGATATCCTCAATGAACGTGGCCCTTACCTCAATGCTAGCTAACACCCACCTTTCTCTGAGATGTCCAACTGCATGAACTTAGATTCCAAGGTTTGAATTTCTTTAGCCAAAGGTCGCTTGGATACACTCAAGCAAGCTAGAATACACATACTCACCACCTTTCGACTTAGCGCGTTTGCCACTACATTAGCCTTACCCGGATGATATTGGATGGTCACATCATAATCCTTGAGTAACTCCATCCACCTTCGTTGTCTCAAATTCAGATCATTTTGAGTGAATACATGTTGTAGACTATGATGATCAGTAAACACTTCACACTTGACACCATAGAGGTAATGCCACCAAATCTTAAGAGCAAACACTATCGCTGCCAACTCTAAATCATGTGTTGGGTAATTTATCTCATGCACCTTCAACTGCAGCGATGCATAAGCTATAACATTCTTATCCTACATTAACACAACACCCAAACCCGAATGGGAAGCATCACAATAAACAATAAAATATTTACCTTCCACCGGTAGTGGTAGAATAGGTGTTGTGGTCAAAAGAGTCTTGAGCTTTTGAAAGCTCTCATCACATTTTTCGGTCCATTCAAACGACACCTCTTTTTTTGTCAACCTTGCCAGATGCATGGCAATAGAAGCAAATTTCTTCACAAATCGACGATAGTAGCTAACGGGCCCCATAAAACTTCTAACTTCAGTCATAGAGCTAGGACGAACACAATTCTTAACCTCTTCAATATTTTGGGGATCTACCATTACCCCTTCCCTTGAAACTACATGCCCCAAAAAGGTAACTGAAGTCAACCAAAATTCACACTTAGAAAATTTCGCATACAACTTTTGTTTTCCAAGAACATCCAGAACAATACGAAGATGGTCGGTATTTCCTCACTTTTCGAATAAACCAAAATATCATTAATAAATACTATCACAAACGAATCAAGAAATGGTTTGAACACACCATTCATCAAACTCGTGAAATCTGCAGGCGCATTTGTCAACCCGAACAACATCACTAGAAACTCATAGTGCCCATAGCTGGTGCTAAATGTCGTCTTGGGTACATCCTTAGGACTGATGGTAACCAGACCTTAGATCAATCTTACAGAAAACTGACGCACCTTGCAACTGATCGAAAAGGTCATCTATTCGAGGCAATAGGTACTTGTTTCGAATGGTGACTCTATTTAATTGCCAGTAAGCAATGCACATCCTCATACTACCATCTTTTTTCTTAACAAACAAGACATGAGCACCCAACGGGGAAGCACTAGGTCGGATAAAACCTTTATCAAGAAGTTCTTGGATTTTAGCCTTAAGCTCTCTCAATTCTACTGGAGCCATGTGATACGAAGGGATGGAAATGGGGTGGGTACCAGGTTCCAAATCAATGCAGAAATCTATATCTCTATACGGAGGCATAACAGGCAAATCAATAGCTCAATAAAGGGAGACTCAACCTCAACATCCTGAATATGAGCCAAATATGCCAAACAACCCTGCCCCATCAGTTTCCTAGCCCAAATGGAGGATATGATCTTAGCTGGCTTAGGATTGTACACCCATTCCCACTCTAACTTTTCCCTACCCGAAATCTCTAGAGTCACAGACTTAGTATTACAATTAAGCACAACATAATAGGGGGACAACCAAGTCATGCCTAAGATTATATAAAAGCCCTTCATATCCAATATAACCAAATCAGCCAAAGTTTGGAAACCCATAAACATAACATAACAAGCACGATAAACATAGGTGACTATGACAGACTCTCCAACTGGGGTAGAAACATGGATGGGGGGCATCAAGTATATCACAAATCATATCAAATGACAAGGCAAACTAAAAGGGCACATAAGAATAAGTAGAACCCGGATCAAATAACACATTAGCAAGCCGGTCACAGACAAGAATGGTACTGTGATCACTACGTCAGAAGACTCTGCCTCGCTCTTGCCTGGAAAGGCATAACATTGAGCCCTGTCATATTAACGGGCGACTTCCCTACCTGGCTACGCCGTACCTTTTCCTACGTTACCATTTTTCCCACCTCCACGGCCTCCCTGATTTCCTCCTCGCACACCTTAAGGACGTCCTCAACCATTATTACCATATCCCGCGGGGACCACTGCTCTAGTCTGCTGTTGCGTGGGGTCCAACATGCGTGGGTAGGGACAATTTCTCCTTATATGCCCAGGTTCTCCACAATTATAACAAGTACAGTCAAAAGATGGCCTGCTGCCCGCCGAAGGTGCGGCGTCCTGGCTATCCTGAATCAAATTCTGAGGCTGAGTTCCCGAGTAATTACTTGTAGAAGCAAGCATAGCAGACGAAATCGGTCGGGCTGCAAGTGTCGGCCTCCCTAAACCTCTGGAGTAGGAACTCGGAAAGTTACATGTGCTCTTAGCTTTCTTAGCCAATGTTTTAGCTTGCCCATTGCGCCTCACTCCTTCCACTTTCTTCCCAAAATCCGTTACCTCATTAAAACTTTTTCCTACAGAAGTCATTTGCACAAACAATACCTGTAACTCAGAATTCAGTTCCTTGACTAATAGACAGATTCTCTTTTCCTCAATAGTCACCAACTGCGTAGCATATCTAGACAAAGCATAGAACTTAGCCTCAAAAGCAGCTACAGACATACCACCTTATTCCAAAGCCATGAACTCATCCTTCGTACGATCTATCAAGGTTTGAGGCACATACTTCTCCAAGAGCATCGCATGAAACTGGGTCCAAGTAAGTAGGGGTAAAGCTGGCGTTCTGTATTCCACATAAGCTCTCCACCACTTCATAGCCTCACCTTGAAGCTAAAAAGTCACAAACTCTACTCCATGTTGATGGACAATACCCAACTTATGCATTCTCTCTTAACAATCTAAGATGAACTCATAGGCGTCCTTATTCTCAGAACCATGGAATACTGGAGGCTTCAGTTTCAGAAACTTGGTCAATATTTCGTGTTCATTACCAGTCATCACAGGACCCAACAAAGGACGGAAAAAGGCATCAGCACCTACAGTTCCACCCAACTTGGGAACAGTAATAGCAATAGGGGGTTGGCGGGAGTTTGAGTTGCTTGAACTGCGAGAAGAACTCCAAGACCAACCAATCCCTTCAGGAAAGAAATGATCTATTCAGCTAACACTGGGTCTAAGGGAGGAATACCTGTAGTCTCAGCCTGTACCTCTTCCTCTTGCCCAACATCTTCATCATTCTCAACCTCAACATTCTCCTCTATATCTTCATGATGCGCAAGAGGGAACTCATTTCTGGGAGCATTCTCAACTGGATCTCCACCCCTAGCAGGTGCTACTCTGCATCTGCCCTTGCTCTCCCACTACCCCAGCCTCGATCGTGACCTCTCGTTGTGGATTCCCCAGCTGGCTCGGTGATGGGAGTTGCGGGCCTAACACCGTTGAACCTAGTGTTAACCATCTGCGGACAGAAGAGTGAAAGAGGTTAGATACCAATTCGGATCGTCAGGTACCAATTGGAATCAAGTTATAGCACGAAAGGAGACGAGAAAATAGAGAGATTTCCTAAAGTCCTATAGACTCTCGAAGAAAAGTACAGACGTCTCCGTACCATTCTGCAAGACTTTACTAGACTCGTTTTGGTACACCGAAATCAATGAACCTAGGACTCTGATACCAACCTTTTCACCACCCTGACCGTCGTGATTAGCACCCACACTAACCCTCCGATGGGAGAACCATTAATACTAATTAGTTAACTCAAGAACTACACATTTAAAGATACGGAAGCATGTTTAAATGTAGAAATAAGTAGAGTTCCCATAAACTCCAAAAGTCTAGTCAATGTACCAAAACTCTAACAAAAAATCATAAGTCTAAAGAAAAAGGGGCACAACCCCGAAAGCTAAAACAACTGATCTTCTAAAGTACTAATCTAAGTACGAATATGAGGGACTGAGCAAAAAGAGAACTCACGACAGCCTTGAAGAACTGGCTCACCCTTGAATTCAATTGTTCATTGATCTCTTAAACGAGGATTGTCAGTAGCCGCCTATAGATGCCCTGTTCTCAACAAAGAAAGAGCAAGTGCAGTATCAGTACACAACCACAGTGTATTGGTAGGATCACGCAGCTATTCGAGTAAGTGAAACATATACAAGTAGTTACAACATAGTAAACATGCATATACAGAATATAAACACATATACCTATTATCAATCATGAACAACTTACAATTCCACATTCTCCTTAACAAGTAATCACAACAATTCAATTGTCCTCTCATGGAACCCATACCAAACTGTTAGTGCACCGGAACGTGGTACCCGATCCAAGTTAGTATGTCAGAATGTGACACCCGTTCCAATATGTATGTCGGTACGTGACATCTGATCCCAGTTAGTATATTGGAACGTTACACCCAATCCACTAAACAAGCCACAATCACAATGCACATTCTCAAAATCATACAATCAAGTGTTGATTCATGGCATTAGGTGTGATCAATAGTGCAATATTCGTATATATACATACATTACAATGAAGCAATTACCAACATAATCACACAAACAAGAAATCAAACCATCACCTACCTCGAGAACAAGCTTGAATCCTCCTAAAAAACTTGATTCTTCCCTTTCCGGATTACTTCCGCTTGTTCTAGGTCTACAAACAACCAATTCAATACGAGGATCAATAATTAAGGTCTAATTTACCCGGAATATGACAATTCAATAACCCAAGACCAAACCCATGATCCTAAGGTGCAGCTAGGGCTTTTTTCCACCATCCAATTCAGTTCAAAAACCCTCCCCCAACAATATACAATCAAGAATCTAAGTTCTGCGAATCGAAAAATGGATTAGGGGGTAAAATCCTTACCTTTAGCACCAAAAATAGTGGAAAACAATCAGGGAATTGCCTGGGGTCGTCTCCTAGCTCTCAAGAATGAAACCTGTAGAAAATAACGTTTTTAGGGTTTAATTTCGACCTAATTTGCGATTGGCCCGCCGTAGCGGGACCCAACCCGCCACAGCGGCCCTCACCTTGGCGGCCTGCACGGAAACAGAGAGTCAAAAGTTGAGTTTCAAACCCCCATTTCACAACACACCTTCAACCCATGACACTCAGAAACTACCCCTTCACGCTAAGATTAGTTTCGGGAGTTCTACTCGCCCGAATTCAATTCCGTAAAGTCGTACATGTTCCTTAACTCCTTGGCTATCTACTCATGTGATCAAAATCATGATTCGATCTCTCATTCGTTACCAGATCTCCCTAGACCTTACTGACTCTGATTTTGTCCTAATTTGGACTAGGCTAGGAATTCTCAAGCTACTACGAAAAAATTTTCTGACCCAAATTCTTTCCCTGATGGCTTTTCTATAACGACGGGAACAGGTCGTTACACCAAATTTTTTTCACGAAAATATAAATTTAAAGAGTATAAGTAAAATTTAACATTATCTTTAACCAATAAGCATCTCGAACTTTGGATGGTGCATTTTATTATTTTGTATTAAGAGAGCCATCTGAGCTCAAAAGTTTCTATTTTTTTTTTAAAAAAGTGAACCTCTCAAGGTCAAATTTTTCTCGACCTACAATTTTAGATCGATTTTCTTTATTAACCAACTTTCGAGGTTGTTTTTGACTATTTTTTTAGTAGTGTTGGGGTAAAAATTCAAATTCTAGATTGGATTCAAATGTCGAGAGCAAGAGTTGAGGACCAAATCAAAATTCAATGTTGGATCTTAGTTCAAGTTGACATTTAAATCTTGAGTTGATGTCAAAATTTGGGTCTAGGGATAAGGTTGGGAGTAGGGTCAAAGTCCAGCAATAACAATAACAATATTACAATAACAACCATAATAATAATAATTTAAAAAGGGAAATAAAGTTAGGTATCAAACCATAGTCAGGAATCCGGACCTATTTCGTGAGGTTTAAAGAAGGTTTTGGAAAATATTTTCCTAACTTAATGTATGGAAACTATTTTCCTTAAATTAGAGAAAACTAAGTACAAAAATATTTTTCAAAACATTTAAGTCAACAAAAATGAGACAATTGGAAAAGAAGTTTCTTTATACCAAATACATCCTTGATAAGTGCTCTGTAGAGATTTCAACAGGCTTTACATATTTTAAGGAAAGTGCAATTGATATACCCATAAATTACTCATATTCAATGATGAATAATATGAGTTTGTTTCTGCAAAGTTGGCAGAAAAATAATATGATTGTAATTTGTAGCTTATTTAGACACCATGTTGTGACATGTTTTATCACATGGATAAGCACAGTCAATCGCCTTCACTCCTTCTCTATCAAAATACCAATCTCCAACAGCAAGTGCAACCGGCTGCATATGGTTCAAATGTTTATTTGTCAATGATGATGTCAAAATGCAAATTATCTATTGCAGTATTCAATACGAATTTATAATCTTAAACGTACCTTGTTATCGATAAGGGGAGAATTGTCAGCAAACCATGTATCCTGCCTCTCGGATTGGCAGTGAGCGAAGCAAGAGTTTATGAATAACCCATTTTGTGTTGAGACACCGAAGCCTTTAATAGCATTTAGCATATCATTTCTGAAATCTGCCTCAAAATGTTTTATCAACATGTGAGTCCGTGGTCTAAGAATATTGACACCACTAGAAATAAAGGTCTTTTCCACCGTGAATCTTTTGTATTGTAAAAACAGGATCTTCCCACTCATTTCTCATTAAACTGCATGGTGGGAAACAGATTCTCACTGAAATACTAAGAAGCTTCCTAATTTTTCCATGTGAAAATAGACGAGTACTATTTTTTTTGTCTCTCACGGATTGATTAAAATACCTATGGAATAACCAAGTAACAGGTTTGATTGAAGCATACCTTGTAGAAATTGAATTTGTGATGCAGAACATTTTTCGTAATTACGTTTACAATCATGCCACAACCCATGAGGATCAGCTACTGGAGGAGCCAAACTGGATTGAATCTATAGGAAGTTGCAAGTGAAAAAAATGTCAACATTCCGCAAAGATTGCAATGTATGCAAACACTGAAAAGTTGATCTCATTCCATCTCCGAATAGGAGAAAACTAAAAATTCGTAAAAGTTTAAGGATTTACCTGCCAGAAATCATAGGCAGCATTTAGAAGAAATAATGGAGTCTTGATATTGCTGATCAAATTCTGTGGAAAGAAGCACTGAAAGGCACACAAATAGGAATCGTATTAGTAACGTGGCGTGATACCATATATTGAAAGGGAAAATATATCAAAAGAACTTACAGAGGTTGGATCAAGTTTATTGGTACAATTACTTGGTAGCATCTTCTGAAGACCCTGTTAAATATTACACGAATTGATACTAAGCAAGGCCCGAAGATAGTTATATACAAAAGTCAGTTGCTTAACGAAATTGACCAATATAGAGTTTGAGTTGTCCTAACCTGTACGCTTACTACGCCTTTAAAAACATCTCTGAGTGCGTGCCCACCAGATACATCAGTTCTGTGCATCCACAAAGGACTTGTTACTAAACCTTTATTGTAGAATTTAAGAAAAAAAAAAAGTATATTAAGAGTTTCAAGATTAGGAAAGTACGCATCCATAAATAATCCGGCATCACTTAGGCACTTCACTTTGGTACTACTTGGGAACAAAGTGCGGAACTCATCGCAATGCAATATTGAAGCTAGACCACCAGCAGAACATCCAGAGAGAAGAGCCTGAAGCACTATTAACGATATAAGATTATGAATGACAAGAGCAACCAAAATGACAAGGCAAAAAGTGACTTTGACCTGTTGGGCATTTCGCATTCCTTTTGACATTAACTCGGCCATTGCTGCTTCCCATATACGTTGACCTCTAAATTGCAGTAGTGCATCCTGGAGAGATATGTAATACATTTTTTCAAAAAAAAATAAAAACAAGGTAGACTATACAAGCTAGCAATTGTTTTTATGAAAACATATATTACATTTCATACAGTAAGATAATACATTAACTTCAAATGCTTCTTATACTTCCCAACAACAACATTCTTAGTGAAATCCCACAAAGTGTGGTCTAGGAAGGTTAGAATATACGCAGATCTTACCCATACCTTGTAGAGGTAGAAAAGATGTTTCCGAAAGGCTTCTTATACTTCCCCAAAACGTAAAACATATAATATGTGTATGTGTGGACATCAGATGGTTTAACCTATAGAGATAGATGAATTGTTGGTATCATGGTTATAGGTAAAATTTCTGAAATTTCAGGTAAAAGGGTATTCCAGAGTTCCTGTTGCAGCTCCTGCCTATCTCTTAATTAGTCTCTGAGCAAATTCTCCGAGCATAGAAACAGTCAGAGGATAAGAGGGAGCTACAAATAGGTGTTATTGAGTTTGAACATAAAGCATTTGCTGATATTTCTCCTTCAAGAAGCAATATGCTCAGACACAGTGTCCCCGCAAGAACATGGTTCTGAAATTACACCTTTATTCGGAACTTTTCAATGAGAAGATGTACTCACAAGCAGATGCAAAAGTTAAGTAGCACCTTCTAAAGTTTTTTTCTTGATAAGGTAATGTAAATTTCATCAAAAAAAAGTACCAAGGAGGTACTAAATGAACATAAACTACAGCACAGCTGCAACTATTACAATCTCAAAACTTCTATAAAGTCTATGTACTGAATACTGATCTAAGTCTTCTTCCCAACCTCCAGCAAGAAGAATATTTATTCATAAATGTCATTTACCTCCACTACTATTCAAACGCCAAAAGAGCAAGAAAAAAAAAGACCAGATGACAGAGAATGTAAAGAAAAGAAAATGGTTAAAAGCTACAGCGATTTAGAGTCACCGTGCTGTAGTGTGACAAGTTTCGGCTCTCATTTTTTTCTCCCTCCGTTTACAGATTAACAACACGTTTACATAACCACTGAAAAAGTAAAAAATGAAAATGGTGCATGGTCTTACAAACCTTATTTTCACTGTCCCCTGTAAAGGAGGCCCCATCGCAGTAACGAACTTTTACTCTATTCCAGTTAAAAAAATCTGCATTCACAGAAGAGACAGTAAGGAAAAGCCCTTAAATGCATAATATATAACATACATGGGGTGTGTTTGGCAATTGTTTTATGTTCCATTGGTCAATTTTTTTGGAGAACATCTTCTCTAGTAAAACAAGTTACTTAAAAAATGAAGAAAATGACTTTTTTAGTGGAAGTAGGGAAAACCTATGTCTTCGGACTCTCCAAAAACGTTGTTGTACCTGTGTCGAATCCCCAAAAAATGTTCTACTTTTGGAGGATCCAACTAGCAACTGTTGACATTTTTTAAAAATCCGAGCAACATAGGGGAAAACAAGTTCCACAAGGGGCATTCCACATTCATTTTCCCTCGGAAACAATAAGTTCTGGCCTGGGAGATTATGTCCTCCCCACCCTACAACACACCTCATTTTCACCCCACACTCCAAGAATAT
Organism: Solanum raphanifolium; assembly: GCA_036250405.1. NCBI lineage: Eukaryota > Viridiplantae > Streptophyta > Magnoliopsida > Solanales > Solanaceae > Solanum > Solanum raphanifolium. The sequence continues at coordinate 33,732 of JAJOOE010002127.1, forward strand.
TTATCTAGATTCTATACAAATGCTTTTCTGATAATATTTTTTGCTTATAAACCAAACACAAGAAAATAAGTAATAAATACACTTGTTATCCTGAAAAAAAACATTTTCCATAGAAAAATTTTCCTTCCCACCAAAGATACCCATAGTGTAAATTACTATCATCAGCGGACCTGGATTTTCTTCAGCCTTGTTACTCAAAATCCCAGTAAATTGAATCTGTTTTTCCATGAATTTTGATGAGCCACGCCTGGTCGTTTTGCGGAAAACACAATTTCTGACGGTGTTACACCATCCTCCACCCTGCCACACGAGGTGTATCACTCAGTTAAGGTTCTGAATCAGTAAATGCAATTATGGAGTTCGCAAATTGCGTATAATGCTAGATTTAGAACATACGTAAGAGTAGAATTCCATAATCATGATCAGAGACTGTCATATGTACCAAACTGTTATGTTAAAGATCAAAAAAAACTCCTCAATGACATTTGAGATGGGGTCGGCTATTTTAGTCCAATATTATAAAAATAGTAATTTTTAACCACAATCTATCAATTAAGCCTGGATGACAATTAAAAATAGGTAAGACAACAACATCCAACAACAAACCAACTTTGATGAATGGTGACAGCTAAGTGAGCATTAAAAGAGCAAGTTGTAAGTGAGCAATAAATCAAGAGAGGTGTCTAGTATACCTCCAATTGAATGAGCCAACTGTTTGCCCCTGACCCAGAACCAGGATGTATGTGATAACCTGGTAGAGTTCCATCCAGACACACTGTAAAAACGAAATTAATCTTAATCAACCAATCGTTTTCATTGAGCTAAAAGAAAAGCAGTGGGAGAAAGAGTGAAAAAAATGTTAAGAAAAGATTCAAAAAACTAAAATCTGGTGCAAGATCTAAAACATCAGGAAAAAAATATACACAAATCAAGAGTAAAGTAGACAATGCATATATCAGATGTGTGTTTTACCAGCTCCTTTAGCAGCAGCTCCTTGAATGAGGGTAAGAGCAATCAAAAGAGGAGTGGGAGTAATGGCACCATCACCAGTAGAGGTTTTGTTGAAAATGAAATCCTCAAATTCATATGAATCTACCCATTTGCTAAGCATCAAAAATCCAACAAAAACTACACCCCAAAACCCCCTCACAATCTCCGCCATTTTTTTATTTTTAGTTAGATATAAACGAGGACAAACAATGAACAATAGTAGTAGTCACATGTTTTTAGATTTTTATTTATATATACACGAAAAACAAGTAACAAAGCTAGATCTCCGACACAGATTTGTTAGCGGATGGGAATGTGTGTGGGGGCGCCAAATTGGAAGGTTAATTACACCTTGTTACATTTTTACTTGTTGACTTTATTATTTTTGAATGTTCATTAATATATTTATCTATTTGTCCGCTATATTATTTTGGAATATTCATTAATATTAATTTAATATATAAAATCAATAAATAATTTATCATGTATGCATGTTGTGTCCATTTTATCCTTGCTATTAAGTATTATTCATATTACATATATTTAATAAGGGTGATTTGGTAAATATTATCCCTATCATTTAATTCATGTACAAGTCAATCGTTAATAATTATTGTTGAATAGAAAAAGTGATATTTTTATTTATGGAAAATCATTTTGACCACAAAAGTTTGACTCAAAATTTGACCAAAATGGTAAAAAGACATATTCACACTATAAACTAGTTTATTTTTGGACAATTTTACTCTTTAACTTAAAGATTGAATAAGTTCTTCAATTATATTTCCAACCCATTGAAAATAATTAATGAGATTAATTATTGATGATTTCTTAGTCAAACATGGAAAAAGGAACCACAAAGTCCACTAAAGAAAACACAAGTTTCACCCATTCTTTTCTCTCGAAATTTCCAGAATTTGGAAAAAATATTGTTTTACAAATATTAATTAAAATGTGACAGCAGTAGTAAAAAAAAATACTCCCTCCATTTCAAAAAGATTGATCTGGTTTGACTTGGCACAAAGTTTAAAAAATTAAAGAAGACTTTTGAATCTTGTGATCCTAAATTAAAGTTATGTCAAATGTACAAAATTGCCCTTAATCTTGTAGTCTTAAACATGCCACGTGGAAAGCAAAAAGTAAAATGTTACCAAAAAAGAAAAGAGGTCATTTTTTTTTAAACTGACTAAAAAGGAAAGGAGGTCATTTTTTGTGAAACGGAGGGAGTACTTCATTTGTGTCTTATTCTCTTTTCAGTTTTTAAATTTCCTCCTTTTTACTTATTCTTTTTTTTTTATTCATTTAACATTTCTTATTTCTTAATGATAAAAATGAGAAAATTTAAAAAGTACAAAAGACTATTAAAGTGTAGATTATTTGTTTTAGTTTATAATTTCTAATCGTGAAAAGATAAATCATATCTAAATTTAAATGTTAAAAATTTATATCCGTAAAACATAAAATTAGAAATCCGAAACTGTCCAAGTTGACAAAACAATTACTCCTATTTATTTAAAGCAGTTGTTGTTACACAATGATTTTCTAGAAAAATATTAAATAATAAAAATGTATTTTATCTGATTATACTTCGTTCATCTTTACTTGTTCAATGTCCACTATACTATTTTGAAATATTCAATAATACTTATTTAATTTATAAAAACAATAAATAATTTGTCATGTATTCATGTTATGTCTATTTTATCATTACTATTAAGTACTATTCATATTTCAATATTGAGATGACATATATTTAATAAGGGTGATATGGTAAAAATTATATGTATCATTTATTGCTTGTTAATCTATGTACATGTCTATCGTGGACAATTATTGTTGGACAAAAAGAGTAATATTTTTACTTATGCGAAAATCCTTTTGACCACAAAAATTTGACCCAAATTTGTCCAAAATAGTAAAAGGACATACTCACACTGTAAACTAGTTTCTTTTTGGACAGTTTTACCCTTTATCTTAAAGATTGAATAAATTCTTCAATTATGTTTCCAGTGCATTGAAAATATAATTAATGAGATTAATTATGGAAAAATTACTTAACTACACATCATTTATTATCACATTTTCTTATTTTTTTCTACCATTTCAAAAATAATAAAAAAATCCCTTATTTTTCTTCCATCATCTCCTTTTTTGGATACATTAATTTGAAATCTCATACCCATGATTTTTCTTCCTTTTTTAACGCTACAAATCTCTCCATAATTACATCAATTAATCTATTTTTGAATTTTAAATTTTTTCTATTTTCAATTAATTATTTCAAATTATTCAAGAGGTAGATTTATTTCCATCACTTCAATTTTTGATTCTTGTATTATTTTTGTTTAATTTTTTCATCTTAAAAAAAAAAAAAATTACCTCCGCCCCCTGCCCCCATTGAAATCTTATTGAACCTTTGCAATTTTAGTTAATCATATCGTCGTTGAAAAATTTTGTTAAAAAATATTTATTTTCTTTTAATGTATCTACTATTGAAAAACGTCCAAAAAAAGGAAGAAAAAAGTTGGATCTGCCATTGCACGGCCATCACTATCAAAGATACAGATTTTTAATGTATCTCATTTATTTTGATTCTTAAATTAGTCTTTGTTAGTGTTATCATTGATTTGATACATCACTGCTACGATAACCTTTGTTTTATGCAATGTATAATGTTCATCTTTAAGGTATTGATACATAACTCTAATGTAGTTGAATTTTTTATTAGTGTTTATCATGTTCAATATAAATGTACTTGATACATAAATTTTGTGTTATGTATCACACACATAAAAAAAAACTATTTTGGAACAATTACATGTATAATGTATTTTTGTAATTTTAAAATATAGTATTTCTCAAACAAAATAAGATACATAAATAATAATGTATCATGCACTAATTTTTTAGTTATGATACGTAAATTCGAATGTATATTAAATGTATCTGATACATAACAATTACCAAACAATAATGTATCGATCTCAAACCTAAAATCTTATGGGCAACACTTTCTTATTTAATGTATCTAGTAGAAATACAACACTTATCAATTTAAATTGAAAGGATCTTCATGATGTATCTTCTCAAATTTTTTGATAATTTTGAATTAAAATTGAAAGGATCTTCAATGAACTAGGAGAATAATTTTGAAACTCAAAATTTTCTACAATTTTGAATCAAAACTGAAAGGATCTTCAATGAACTGGGAGAAGAATTTTGAATCTCAAAATTTTCAACAATCTTGAAACAAAATCGAAGAGATATTCGATGAACTTTAAGATTCACAAAAGAACTCGTTTATCCAACAACAATTCCATCACTTTTGTATCCTTCATAACTCACCTCGCTTATCCAAAATTTCGATAAAAGTTTTTTATGAAACAGAGAGAACGATGAACAAGAAGAAGAAATTTAAATTTTGAATTTTTTGGTTTGTTACACTATATGATTGGATTCTTGACAATAATTTGAAATGGAATAGCGCAATTTATGGATCTTAATTTGATTTTCAGATTCCCCCCCCCCCCCCCTTAATTAGTGCAACAGATGGATACTATGAGATCTTAATTTGATTTTTCAGTTTTTTTTTCCTTAATAAGTGCAACAAATTGATACATAATATCAACAATTATGTACTCGGATCCTTAATTATGTATCCGAAATGCCTAAAAAATATGAAATTTGCGTAATTAAAAAAATAATAGGAATAAAAGGTAATTTAGGTTTTACATTATGTGATTGATGTAAGTTAGACATTAATTATTGATGATTTCATAGTCAAACATGGAAAATGAACCACAAAGTCCACCATAGAAAACATAAGTCTCACCCATTCATTTCTCTTGAAAATTCCAAGATTTGGAAAAATTAATTTGTTTTACAAATTATGTTTTACAAAAAAATAATTAAAATGTGACATCAATAATTAAAAAAAATTACTTCATTCGTGTCTTATTCTCTTTTTTCAATTTTTAAATTTCCTCCTTTTTACTTATTTTTTTTTGTTTATTTATTAAACATTTCTAATTTCTTGATGACAAAAACAAGAAAATTCAAAAAGTACAAAAAGCGAGTGAAGTGTAGATTATCTGCTTCAGTTTATAGTTTATAATCGTGAAAAGATAAATTATATCTAAATTTCTATATTAAAAAATTATATCCATAAAACATAAAATCAAAAATCTGAAACTGACCAAGTTGGCGAAATCATTACTCCTATTTATTTAAAGGATTACACATCAATTTTATTGAAAAGAATTAAGTAATAAAAATATATTTTATCTGATTATACTTCGTCCATCTTTACTTGTCTAATGTCCACTATACTATTTTGAAATATCTTATAATATTTATTTAATTTTAAAATCAATAAATAATTTGACATTTATTCATGTCATGTCAATTTTATCCTTACTATCAAGTATTATTCATATTTCAATATTTAGATGACATATATTTAATAAGGGTGATTTGGTAAATCCCTATCATTTATTGCTTGTTAATCCATGTACAAATCAATCGTACACAACTATTGTTGGACAAAATGAGTGATATTTTTATTTATGGGGAATTCCTTTGGGCCACAAAAATTTGACCCAAATTTGACCAAACTAGTGAAAGGACATATTGACACTATAAACTAATTTCTTTTGGACAGTATTAACCTTTTACTTAAAGATTGAATAAATTCTTCGACTATGTTTCCAATCCATTGAAAATAATTAATGAGATTAATTATTGATGATTTCATAGTCCAACATGGGAAGGGAACCACAAAGTCCATAGAAGGAAACATAAGTCTCACCTATTCTTTTCTCTTGAAATTTCCAAGATTTGGAAAAAAAATATTGTTTTACAAAAATAATTAAAATGTGACAGCAGTAGTAAAAAAAATTACTTCATTTGCGTCTTATTCTCTTTTTCAGTTTTTAAATTTCCTCCTTTTTACTTATTCTTTTTTTGTTTATTTATTTAACATTTCTAATTTCTTGATGATAAAAACGAGAAAATTTAAAAAGTACAAAAGACGAGTAAAGTGTAGATTATCTGCTTTATTTTATAATTTCTAATCATGAAACGATAAATTGAATCTAAATATAAATATTAAAAATGTATATCCATAAAACTTAAAATTAAAAATCTAAAACTGACCGAGTTGGCAAAACAATTACTCCTATTTATTTAAAGGAATTGTTGTTACACTTTGATTTTATAGAAAAAAAATAAATAATAAAAATATATTTTATGTGATTATACTTAGAATGTATGTGAATGTAATGACCCAAAGTAGCCCCTAGGTGTGACATGGTGTACAGGACCCTAAGAGGCCTACACAAGCCGCCTAGTATACATCATACAAAATAAATAGGAATTAGATTTAAAAATCAACTTTCATATCATAAAAGAATTTGACATAAGCAGAAGTCTACATAGTCATGACAAGCAATCTATTACAATATATGAGTGGTTGAGACGTAACTCATACACCACATGCATCATCCGAAAACTAGAAAGACATAAAGTAAGTAAATGTGTATCGGCCTTCGGAACATGAGGACTTACTAACTCTTCGAACTCGATAGAATAATCAACTAGCCACAAGTGTGAGAAGTAGGAGCGTCGAACCTTACATTAATGAGACAATATAGTCACAAGTATGCATTATTACATGAAATGTACTAAGTATGAGCCAATATGCATAAAATAGACATGATAGCATGAATAGCTTAAACATGTAATGCATGACCAACATTTGAACATTTAAAAGCTTAAAAAAGTAAAACTGTATAAATCATAAGATATGGTCAATGCATTTAAAATTTGAGATATAGGGAAGCTTTGAAGAAACATATTCATTTTTGCGGGATATTAGCTTTAACCAACAATAAAACCATGAGAGTTATGTCATGGAATATGATATATCCCTCATACCGAAAGAAGGGAATTCTACTTGCCAAGGTGTACACATCATCTTTTGCTAAAGTGTATCCACTAGCTTGGTCATGTAAGACAATCCTATGGGGACATGTAGTTTGGGACTAAACGTTGCTACGAGAGACCCTATTTGAGTCTCCACCTCAAAGACCTCTCAGTGCTAAGTCAAAATCCCAACGGAATATATAAAAATCAACTATCATCATATCATAGGAAAAATAATGATCAATACCAATCCACATCTTAAAAATCAAAACATAGAATAGCTCCTTAAAACACATTTTAAACATAGATGAAAAAACTTTTTACCGATGTGAATCCATAAGTGAGAAATAACTTCAAAGTCATGATCATATTCATATGTGAGAAAATCTTTCACAACAACATTAATACTTTCATCTAAAAGCACCCTATCCTCATAACCATCATTTTCATAGGACATGCATAACGTTTCAAAATTCATAGTTCATAGGTTCATGAGTTCTTCATAGGTTCACAGTTAAAAGTCAGGGAACATGCATGTGTTCATACAATTTCAACTCAATATCATGTAATTATATTAAATCATGCAATAAAATATTGAAAAACAATAATTGAATGATAATTGAATAGAACCCATGGAGAATTAGGAAGAATCCTAATTTGATCAATTGAAATTTAATTGAGGAATTGAAAACCTTGGGGACCCCATGGAGGAATGGGCTCCATGGGTAAATATCCATATACCTTGATACTCAAAGCCCTAGAAAATAATGGTGAATTGAAGACCTATGAGTGAACCCTAGCTTCTTCTTCTTCTTCCTTAGCTTGAGAGAGAATTTGGGAGAATGAATTTAGTTGGGTTTTGGGTAAATAGAAGAATTTCTTTCAAAGTCTAGAGTACAATTTCAGATGTTGCTCCCTACTCTCCGAGTAGAACAAGATGTTGTCGATGAACAATATCACAAGGGAGTCCAAACATATAGTTCATCAAATCCATGAATGTTGCTGGGGAATTGGCCAATCCAAAAGACATGACTAAGAACTCGTAGTGGACGTAACAAGTCCTAAAGGCAATCTTAGAGATGTACGAAGCCCTAATCCTTAACTAGTGACAACTCGATCTCAAGTCTATCTTAGATAGCATTGTTGCACCTTGAAGGTGGTCAAATAAATCATCAATTTTTGGCATATGATACTTGTTCTTGACGGTCACCTTATTCAACTGTTTGTAGTCAATACACATACACAAGGCACCATCCTTCTTTTTCATGAACATGACAAGAGCACCCTGAGGAGATATACTCGATTTAATGAACCCCTTGCCTAAGATATCCTAGAGATGCTCCTTAAGCTCCCTCAAATCAGCTGGAGCCATCCGGTATGAGGGATTCCTCATCAAATAGATGAAGGTCGAAACGAAAGAAGACGAGACATGATAGAAATTGGTTTTATACCTGTCACTCTCCGAGCCTACACCCTAGGCGGGATTGGCACTCGAGAACCATTATTATCCCTAAGTGAACCCTTGGCCTGGCTTACTACTCAACAGAATACTTAACTCAACAAAGATAAATTCATGAAATAAACTAGAATGTTGTAAAGGAAACATTCATTGCCAATAAGGAAACTCAAGTCTTCTAACAAAACAACTTAAATGAATAAGACTAATGAACTACTAATGTTTAACTGGTCTATGAAGCCTCTAATACTATGAGGGATGTTGGAAGAAGACCCCCGATCATCCTAACAACTGAAATGACAAAGTAATATAAAAAGGGTCCTCCAAAAAGCAAGGAGGCTCACCAAATGACTCTGAAAATGCTTGACTGGATCAACGGGGCGCTGGATGCTGATCCTGGTTACCTGTATCTGCATCATATAATGATGCAGGCCAAATGGTGTCAACATATTGAATGTACGAGCATGCGAGGGGAAATCTAAAAAATACGTGAGCTTGAACTGGAATCTGAAAGAAACACTTACCTCCATTTTACTCAACTCATGGATACTCAACTCAATGCAGAAATAAACAACAATAAAGATGCAGTTTATATAAATCATTTAAAACGATAGATAAGATCTCCAAGTATTGGAAAATACAATAATATCTCAGTTGTATATAAGAATACAAAAATAAACTCTATTCGGGAGATTCTCTAACCGACTACCATCACTATGAGTTATCTGATGATAGAACGTCTCGCCCACGTTGCTAGAACTGTCCTATATCTTGCTGGGATACAGAACGCCTCAACTAACTGGATCCACTAGTGTATGCTAAAAAGCATTAAGGAATCATCTAAAAAGTATGATCCTTTCTACCCACGTTGGCTACATGGTTTATGGAGACTTGAGTTATTATAAACTCGTCCCCATATCGATGCTCAATACTACTTCCAAAATATACTCAGCTCATATGTTTAAAATCATAACTCTTTCTTTTTGGTTTGAGGTTATTACTCAAAACTTATCTCTTAAACGAGATGGAACTCAAAACTGCTCCTGAAAACTCATTTGGAAATCAGTGTTTCCTCTTATCTTAATTGTGTAAACATTTACGCTTTGGTAATACTTAGTTCCCATATATCATTTTAAAGAAATAAACTCACTCTACTCTTGTCAACTCTGTGTTAAAGTCATTTAAAACAAGTTGTGAAACAATTGCAAACGATCTCTTAAAATGACTCGAAGAACTCTCAAGACTTGACTCTCAACTCGACCTTGAATTTTAAATTATGGATTCAAGGGTTATGATTCATGGTTATGAACGACTTCTAGATGTTAAGAAATAGTTTAGAGTAGTTGGAATCAATAGGAAGTGATAATGTGTGGGGTCAGACGTCCCGGGCGCATTACTGGTGCGGGGCGCCGGCCCCTAAAGGTCAGAGGCTGATTTTAGGGGGACTTCTGGTGCGCCACGCCAATCCAGCTGGAAAATCAGTGGTGTGCCGCGCCATCCCTCCCTCAGGTGGTTCCGACAAAATTTTCAACTCGTTTTCTAACTTTATTTCGATTAGATTCGATTTTTTTTCTCAAATTCTCTTTAATTTCAGATACCCAATACATGTACACAAGAATCTACTCAAAACAACTCTAAAAATCGATACGATTATCTCAAAAAATCATCAATTCCATCCTAATTCAAGAACGAAAGAAAATTCAAGAACACAAATCAAGAACATCAAACCTTCAACTTTGTAGGACTAAATTACGTTGAAATTAACATGATTGGCGCATGGGTGAACGAACCCAATGCTATGTGAACTCACATATCTCTTTGGGATTAAACCCTTGGCAAAATCCGCAATCAAATCTCAAGAACTCGAAGAAATCTTGACCTTTCTCCTCTTTTCTCTTCTTGAACTCTTTTTCAAAAACCCTAGCGTGAATTGTAATTGCATAAGCTGAACCAATTCAGTTTAGACCCCTAATTAATTACTAAACATGAATTAAATCTGATAGAGTAAGGAAAAGACCAAAATACCCCTCTTAAATCTGGGTAACTTTCTTTAAGTGGGAAACCCGACTTCAAATGGGCATATCTCCCTTATATGAGCTCGAAATTTAGCAAACTCATGGCATCGGAAAGAGGATTCCAAGACCTTTCATTTGATACCTTGTAGCCCACCTAACTCATTATGTACTAAGAGTTATGGTCGTTTGAAGTTGACCCAAAACTCATACTTAGCATAACTTGCCAAATTTTTCAGATTTGCTATTTCCAAATTTGATTCTTTCTATTTTTAACTTTTTCAAATAGCGAGGTGTTACAATATCTCCCCTTGGGAACATTCAAATGAGATTAATCTAAGCAGACTAAGGGTGTAACATTTAACATTCAGTTCAAACACCCAACAAGCAAAAATGTAAATACAACATGCCAACTTAAAACAAATGCCAAGAAAATGTTTAGTACATTAATTTGGAATTTCTTCGAATTCTAAGAGACGTGGGTACCTCTTCTTCATATTCTCCTCAGCTTCCCAAGTAGCTTCCTCAACAAATTGATTCCTTCACAGAACTTTGACTGATGCTACCTCCTTGGTTCTCAACTTGCGAATCTGGCGATCTAGAATTTGAATGAGAATCTCCTCATAAGATAAGCTATCCTTATTACTAATATCTTCAGTTGGTATAATCAGTGAAGGATCGCCCATACATTTCTTCAACATGGAAATGTGAAATACCGGATGAACTGCTGCTAACTCTTGAGGTAGCTCCAACTCATAAGCTACATTACCAATCTTCTTGGATATTTTGGAAGGACCAATTTATGGGGGACTAAGCTTCCCCTTCTTACCAAATCTCATGACACCCTTTATGGGTGAAACCTTCAAGTATACCCAATCATCTACTTTAAACTCTAAGTCTCTTCTCTTAACATCTGTATAGAATTTCTGACAATTCTGCATTGTTTTCAACGTCTCTTGAATAACTTTCACATTCTCCATAGCTTGATGAACTAAGTTTGGTCCTATCAACCTAGCTTCACCAACCTCAAACAATCCAATAGGAGATATGCATCTTCTCCCATAAAGAGCCTCATACAGAGCCATTTGGATGCTAGAGTGGTAACTATTGTTATAAGCAAACTCAATGAGAGGGAGGTGATCATCCCAATTACCCTTGAAATCAATCACACCGGCCCTCAACATATCTTCTAAAGTATGAATGGTGCGCTTTGCTTGACCATCAGTGTGAGGATGAAAAACAGTACTCAAATTCACTTTCGAACCCACACCTTTTTGGAATGACTTCCAAAATTATGCTGTAAATTGTACACCTCTATCTGAAATAATCAACTGTGGAACTCCATGAATTCTAACTACCTCTTGAAGATATAACTTGGCATAATCCTCTCCTCGATGGGTAGTCTTTACTGGCAAAAAGTGGGATGATTTAGTCATTCGATCTACAATCACCCATATGGAATCATGCTACCTGCGGGACCATGGCAAACTAGTAATAAAGTCCATGTTGATCATCTCCCACTTCCATTCCAGAATCTCTATATTCTGAGCCATACCACCGGGCCTATGGTGCTCTACTTTAACTTGTTGACAATTTGGGCACTTAACAACAAACTCAGAAATGCCTTTCTTCATACTACTCCACCAATAAACCTCTCTCAAATCACAATACATCTTTGTGGAACCCGGATGGATAGAATATCTGGAGCTATGAGCTTCCCCCACGATCCTCTCTTAGAGTTCATCCACCCTTGGCACACACAACCTACCTTGATACCTCAATACACCATCTCCCCCTTGTTCAAAAGCCATCACTTTTTTGCATATGAACATTTACCTCCAATTCAAGCAAAATAGGATCTTGGTCCTGTGTCTCTTTCACCTCAGACACTAGTGACAATTCAGTCCCATTCATCAACAACACTCATCCTTCATTGGAATCCATTAAACGAACTCCCAATCGTGCAAGTCATGGCTCAAGGCATCAACAACAACATTAGCCTTACCTGGGTGATAGAGAATACTCATGTCATAATCCTTGAGTAACTCCTACCACCTCCTCTGTCTGAGATTAAGTTCTTTCTGAATAAATACATATTGGCTTATGATTAGTGAACACATCTACATGAACACCATAAATGTAGCGATCTTTTCAAAACGATACCACTACTTAAACAAGAAATCTAATTAAATACTTGCGACATTTAAAACCAAATAATGAGAGCATACTGATTTTATATATGCCTATATGCAAAGATGATGTACAAGTCCCAAGGTTATACAAAATATATATGCCTATATGCAAATGTGATCTTCCTTAAGGTTTTAAATGTCGCAAGTATTTAAGCTAGGGTTCACTCCTGTAAATATACAACACAAAGATGATGTACAAGTCCCAAGGTTATACAAAATATATATGCCTATATGCAAATGTGATCTTCCTTAAGGCTTTAAAAATCTCCATCATCAATGGTCAGCTTCAAGCATCATCGTGAACAGCCCCTACGATAGAAACAACTATCGCTAAGCATATTGCTTAGTGGTGTACAAACTATAGGTTTGGAGCCCTTAAATTCACCAAGTTGTCATTCTCAAGTCAAGGGCAGCACGATCGAAACAAAATCAGTAAATCAAGTAAACAATATACAAGGAGTATCAACTTCAATAATTAAAGGTCCAAATGTCAAGAATGCTCAGAGCACAACTTTTCAAGAGATTCAATAACAAGGCTCACCCAATAAATACATCATGTCGTCACACCAAGAACGAGCAAGTATCAAGAAGTGTCAAAACCCAATAATCAAGAGAACCAAGAACCATATTTAAAAAAATGGCTTCCTAGTTCATACTTAAAATGGATAACTTCCATTCTTAAGACGAACTAAAAATCTAGAGTCAAGATGGCAAATGATCCGAACCAAGAGACATGCCAAGAGTGACAAAGTCACAGCCACAAGAAGGAAAAGGTCCCAACAAAAGTGCTATGTGATCAAACAATCCGTACAAGTGGGTGAGTTACATAAGCGTCTTTAATGTATTAAAGAATACCAATACGACAATGCAAAGTGACAATAGGTAACCAAGGTACCAAGATAACTTTCAGATATACCAGCAGGTAAAAAGAGTACAAGTATATTTATACACAAACGTCAGTTCTTTAGCACAAAAACAATCCAACAAAACTCCACGAGTCAAACCGTAGACCTAGCAGCGTATCAAAGTCTTCAACTTGTACACGAGGATATGCAACCTTAAAAAATGAATTCAATAACTTATTTACTTTCTAGCAGCTCGATAATGATGACGTAAAATAGGGTTATCATCAGAAGTAAGCTTAGCCTGTACAAATACGACTATGCTCCCAAACAGTAAATTCTAGCCATCCTAGTGCATCATGTCGCAACTAAGATTTGCAATGGCAAACGGCAAAATTGGACTGTAGACTCTTTATGAAAGATGTAGGTACCTCTCTTAAGGTTGCAAACAACCAAGAATCACCGCAAAATGTATTTTGGATAAAAAGATATATTCAAAACACTAACAGTTGTCCATACAGAATTTCAAACTTCAGAATCTAGACAGAACTTGTCCTATGATGCGTCCCATATTTCGAATCCATAACAACCAAATTAGAGTTTAACATAAACATAAGAGTTGTACATATACGAATTATCTTTCCAAAACATATTTATTCACAGTAAAAAAAGTTCTACAGAACGAGATATGCTTAATCTACTAAACGCTACCCAGCTCAAAAATAGGTTTTACTACTTACCAAAGAGAAGAGTGTAACTCGATTTCCAGCCAAAAGGACCAAGATTTTATCTTGTGATCTTGAAGAACAACAGGTTAGATAATGTTCTAAGGGACTTATACTTCAGCTGAGACGAATTTCCTAAGAGGAGGTGTCAAAATATAGTAACACAAGAGGTGCTTATCATATACACAGCTGTCCCTAAAAGTTGGCTGCCCAAATAATTGTGTGCTGCCCAATTGCATACATATACACCTATATATATGTCCTTCACCTCCTTTTAAAGCTATACATATTTCTAATTAAAACATTATGCAAATACCCCCATACAATACATTAAATTACAATGACAATTATTTTAAGCAAGGTTGCAAATATAACATTATTTCAAGTTCCCAAAATGAGAATTAAACATATTGTAATAATTTAGCAGTGGTTTCTCGACATGCGACTCTTATTAGCATTTTCAGGTTGTTACAACTAAGATAGTGATGTCATATTTTCAAAGCGAAAACTGCAGCAGCTAAATCTAGATCATGGGTTGGGTAATTTCTCTCGTGAATTTTAAGTTGTTTGGAGGCATAAGCTATAACTTTGCCATTCTGCATTAACACACAACCCAAACCAACTCTGGACGCATCACAATATACCACAAAACCTTGCGTACCCTTTGGTAAGGTCAATATTGGGGTAGTAGTCAACCGCTTTTTCAATTTTTGAAAGCTTTTCTCACAAGCTTCAAACCATTGAAACTTAACTATTTTCTGAGTCAACTTGGTCAAGGGATATGAAATAGATGAGAAACCCTCGACGGACTTTCTATAATAGCCAGCCAATCCCAAGAAACTCCTTGTCAGTTGGAGGCGTGGGTCTAGGCCAGTTCTGCACTGCCTCTATCTTTTGAGTGTCAATGTGAATTCCATCACCGGAGACAATATGGCCTAAGAATGCCACAAAGTCAAGACAAATTCACACTTAGAGAATTTGGCATACCACTCTCTATCCTTTAAAGTTTGGAGAACTATTCTGAGATGACTAGCATGATCTTCCTCACTCCTTGAATAGATTAGAATGTCATAAATGAATATGATAACAAACATATCTAAATAAGGCTTGAATACTTTGTTCATAAGGTCCATGAATGTTGTAGGAGCATTGGTCAAACCAAAGGACATAATTAGGAACTCAAATGACCATAGCGGGTCCTAAAAGTTGTCTTAGGGATATCGCTTTCTCTTACTCTCAACTAATGATAGCCAGATTTGAGGTCTATCTTAGAAAAACAAGTGCACCCTGAAGTTGATCGAAGAGATCGTCAATTCTCGAAAGAGGATACTTATTCTTGATAGTAACCTTGTTCAACTGGCGGTAATCTATACACATTCTAAGAAAGCCATCCTTCTTTTTCATAAATAAGACCAGAGCGCCCCAAGGTGAGACACTTGGTCAAATAAAACCTTTCTCAAGGAGATCTTTCAACTGTTCTTTTAACTCTTTCAACTCTACTGGAGCCATTCTATATGACAGAATAGAGATAGGATGAGTATAGAGAAGAATATCTATACCGAAGTCTATTTCTCTCTCAAGAGGGACTCCGAGAAGATCGTCTAGAAAGACCTCTGGAAACTCACTCACAACTGGAACTGATTGAATATGAGGTGTGTCAACACTAGAGTCATTAACTCGGATGAAGTGATAGACACAACACTTAGAAACTAACTTTCTCGCGTTAAGGTACGAAATAAAATGACCCTTAGG
This sequence comes from Solanum raphanifolium, assembly GCA_036250405.1. Classification (NCBI taxonomy): domain Eukaryota; kingdom Viridiplantae; phylum Streptophyta; class Magnoliopsida; order Solanales; family Solanaceae; genus Solanum; species Solanum raphanifolium. The sequence continues at coordinate 49,623 of JAJOOE010002127.1, forward strand.
CACTGCTGAACTACTCCTCCACTTAATGATTGACTCATTAGGAAACTGGAACTTAACAACTCGAGTTCTACAATCAACTAAGGCATAACATGCATGAAGCCAGTCCATACCTAGAATGACATCAAAATCTACCATATCTAACTCAACTAAGTTAGCCATGGTGTTCTTGTGATTGACAGAAATTGTACAATCACGATAAACTCTCTCAGCTAGAATAGACTCACCAACAGGTTAGAAACACTGAAGGGCTCAAGAAGTTACTCAGGAAGAATATCAAAATTTATGACAATATAAGGAGTAACAAAAGATAGACTCGCTCCTGGATCTAGCAAAGCATAAACATCAAAAGTAAAGACTTTGATCATACCAGTGACAACATCTAGCGAATTCTTTTGCTCTTGGTGACTAGTGATATCATATAGGCGATTTTATCCTCCACTAGTCCCTAAAGTAGCTCCTCTAGGTGCAGCTCTGGTGGAGCAGCTGAAGAAGATTGGGCTCTATTGCCCCTATTTCCACTGCCCTGCCTGTTCTTAGTACACTCTTTCATGAAGTGACCCTCTTGACCACACTTGAAACAACTAGTGGAGCCCTCACGACACTCCCCTGGGTGGTTCCTACCACACTTAGCACATGTAGGAGTCCAATTACCTCCTTGTGCCACACTACCTTGAGACTGTGCAGGTAAAGCTCTGAAATTCTGTGAATTCTAATTATTGAACTCACCTCTGTTCTAGCAGATGATGGAGCAGGTCCCTTTTGCTTACGTTGGAAAGAAGACTGGTTCACATTACTCTTTTGCTGCCTGAACTCATTTCCTGATGTCTTATCCTTCTTGTTTCTAAACTCTTCTCTATCCCTTAGCTTGTCCTCCCCGACCTGTTGCACATGGATCATCAGCCTTGTTATGTCCATATCTCTTATCAGCATAACTGCTTTGCCTTTCTTACTTGTCAGACGATACAGCCCAACAAGGAACAAACTCATCCAGCTCCTCATGTCAGCAACCATCTCTGGAGCATAGCAGGAAAGTTGGGTGAACTTCAGACTGTACTCATAAACACTTATAGATTCCTGCTTAAGAGTAAGGAACTCTCGTACCTTTGCTTTTCTCAGTTCACGAGGAAAGAAACGCCCCAAGAAGGCCTCATCAAACATAGCCCAACTCACAAGTGGTGCACCTTCATCTCTATTATTTTTCCATTGATCAAACCATATTCTAATATTCTAGTGACACCCTTCAATTGGTATGCAGTTAGTTCCACTCGCTCAGCATCAACAACATGCATAACTTCAAACACTTTCTGCAATTCCTCTACAAAGTTTTCCGGATCCTCAGTGATGCTTGAACCAATGAAGCTTGGAGGATTCATCCTTTAGAACTTACGGATCTTAGAAGTATTAACCATTTCCTGACAATTCTCTCCTTGTTGCCCAGCTTGTTTGGTCACAACTTGGTTCAACATCCGGATGACTTCACGGAACTCAAAATTGGTGACCTCTCCTTGGGGTTGCACGTCAGGTGCATTAGGTACCCCTTGTTCCTCGACATTCCTCCTAGCAGGACGATCTCGAACAACTCATCGTGGAGGCATGATATGAAAGATATGCGCAAGCACGAGTTAGAAAGAAACTTTATAGAGATTAAATCTATCACACGAAATGAATATGAAAGAAGTGAGATAGTTCCTAAATGTTGTAGCCTCCTAATTATAGATGTGGCGCGTTACACACCGATAACTAGGACTCTACTGACACGACTTCATAGACTCCTTAAGGCTCTTGAACTTTGTGCTCTGATACCAAGTTTGTCACGCCCTGAGCCTACATCCTGGGTGGGACTGGCACTCGAGAACCATTGCTGGCCCTAAGCGAACCCTTAGCCTAGCTTACTACTAGCAGAAGACTTTACTCAACAAAGATAAATTAATGAAATAAACTAGAATGTTGTAAATGAAATATTCATTGGCCAATAAGACAACTCAAGTCTTATAGCAAAACAACTAAAATGAATAAGACTAATGAACTACTAATGTCTAATTATCTATGAAGCCTCTAATACTATGAGGGATGTCGGAAGAAGACCCCCGATCATCCTAACAACTGAAATGACAAAGAAATATAGAAAGGGTCCTCTAGAAAGCAAAGAGGCTCACCAAATGACTCTAAAATGCTCAACTGGATCAACGAGGCGCTGGATGCTGATCTTAGTTTCCTGTATCTGCCTCATAAAATGATGCAGGCTAAATGGCGTCAGTACATTGAATATATGAGAATGCGAGGGGAAATCTAAACAATACGTGAGCTTGAACTGGAATCTGAAAGAAACACTTACCTCAGCTTTACTCAACTCATGGATACTCAACTCAATGCAGAAATAAACAACAAAAAAGATGCAGTTTATATAAAGCATTTAAAACAGTAGATAACATCTCAAAGTATTGGAAAATACAATAATATCTCAGTTGTATATAAGAATACAAAAATAAACTATATTTGGGAGATTCTCTAACCGACAACCATTGCTATGAGCTATGTGATGATATAGTGTCTCGCCCATGCTGCCAAAACTGTCCTATATCTTGCCGGGTTATAGAACGCCTCAACTAAGTGGATTCACTAGTCTCTGCTAAAAAGCATTAAGGAATCATCTAAAAAGTATGACTCTTTGTACCCATGTTGGCTACATGGTTTATGGAGACTTCAGTTATTATGAACTCATCCCCATATCGGTGCTCAATACTACTCCCAAAATATACTCAGCTCATATGTTTAAAAACATAACTCTTTCTCTGTTGTTTGAGATTATTACTCAAAACTTATCTGAATCCACTTGAGTTTCTAGGGTCGAATGTTGGTGAGGACCCATAGAACTTCATTGATGAGGTTAAGAAAATCCTTGCAGTAATGCAAGTCACTGGAACTGAGAATGTTGACTTGGCATCCTACCAACTTATGGATGTGGCTTATATCTAATTCACTCACTGGAAAGATAACATGGGTGCGGATGGAACTCATGTGACTTGGGTTTGTTTTACTAGAGCTTTCCTAGACAGGTTCTTCCCAAGGGAATTGAGAAAGGCTAGGCACAAAAGTCTATGAACTTGAAGCAGGGTTCAATGTTAGTCCAAGAATATGGGTTGAAGTTTACCCAGTTCTCCAGGTATGCTTCACACATGGTTTCCAATCCAAGGGGACTAATGAGTAAGTTCTTGTTTGGGGTATCTGATCTGATGAAGACTGAGTGCACGAATGCTATGCTTCTAGGGGAAATGGATAGCTCAAAACTAATGACTCATGGTCAGCAGCTTGAGGAAGATAAGCTTAGGGAATTGGCTAAGGATAACAAAAAGGCCGAAACACGAAACTATGAGTACTCACTACAAACGTCGGACGATGGGAAACACTCATAGTTTCAACAAAGGTCTACAGCCCCAGCACCTTCATCAACTAATGCTTTATCCCCCAGGTTTTGATAGGATCAAAATGGTAGGGCATCAGGCTCTAAGTCTCACGGAAGTGCTTTAGGTAACATGACTTTCCCAACTTGTCCAAAGTGTGGTAAGAACCATCTGGGCAAGTGTCTTGTAGGCAAGGAAGGGTGTTTTGGGTGTGGTCAGTATGGCCATAAGTTTAAGGATTACCCTTCTGCCAAGCAGGGTCAAAGAGGTAACAACAATAGGGCTCAGTCTAGAGCTCTAGCAGCACCAGCAGGTCGCCCAACTCAGTAGGCTGATTCGTCTGGTACAGGTGGCGGTCAGCGCCAGAACAGGTTGTATGCTCTCCAGGCTCACTAGGACCAGGAAGATTCTCCTAATGTGGTCATTGGTAAGTTACAAGTCTTCCATTTAGATGTTTATGCATTGTTAGATCCAAGGGTTACACTATCTTTTGTTACTTCTTATATAGTAGTAAACTTCGGTGTCAGTCCAGAAACTCTCTCAGAACCCTTCTCAGTCTCTATTCCAGTTGGTGATTGAGTTATAGCTAGACGGGTATATAGAAATTGCCTTGTCATAATCTCTCAGAAAGTCACCTTATCAGATCTTGTAGAGTTAGAAATGGTAGATTTTGAAATCATTTTAGGCATAGATTGGTTAAATTCCTGTTATACCTTGGTCGATTGTAGAACAAGAATCGTTCAATTTCAGTTTCAAAATGAGCCAGTATGAGAATGGAAAGGTAATAGCTCAGTGCCTATGGGTCGATTCATCTCTTACCTTAAGGCTATAAAAATGATTACCAAAGGATATATCTTTCATCTTGTTCGGGTTAAGGACTCAAACTTTAAAACCCCAACTCTTGAGTCATTCCTAGTAGTAAATGAGTTTCCAGAAGATCTTCTTAGAGTTCCTCCAAAAAGGGAAATCGACTTGGAAATAGATCTCCTCCCAGATACCCATCCCATTTAATTCCTCCTTACACAATAGCTCTAGCCGAACTTAAGGAATTCAAAGAGTAGTTGGAAGACCTTCTAGATAAAGGCATCACCATACCTAGTATATATCCATGGGGTGTTCTAGTGTTGTTCGTTAAAAAGAAAGATGGTTCTCTCAGAATGTGCATTGATTATCGTCAGTTGAACAAAGTCACCATCAATAATAAGTATCTAATCCCCATAATGGATTACATGTACGACCAATTCTAGGGTCCTACTTACTTTTCTAAGATAAACCTCAGATCCAGCTATCATCTGCTCAGAGTCAGAAAAAGTGACATTCCGAACACATTTTTCAAAACTCGGTATTGTCAATTTGAATTTGTAGTTATGTCTTTTGGACTAATAAATGTTCATGCAACTTTATGGACTTAATGACCAGGGTATTCAAACATTATTTGGACTTGTTCGTTATCATCTTTATTGATGGTATCCTTACTTATTCTTGAAATGAGGAGGAGCAGGTGACTCATTAGAGAGTTGTTCTGCAAACTCTCAAGGATCGCCAGCTATTCGCTATGTTTAGTAAATGTGAATTTTGGTTACAATCAGTCTCTTTCCTTGGTCATATGGTATCCAGCGAAGGGATCCGAGTGGATTCTCAGAAAAATTGATGAAGTACAACACTAGACTCACCTCTCCAAAAGATATTAGAAATTTCTTGAGTTTGGGCGATTATTATAGGAAGTTTTTGAAGGATTTTAATCCACAACTTCCCCATTGACCAAATTGACTAAGAAGAAGGTTATGTTTCATTGGTCAGATGAGTGTGAGAAAAGCTTTGCAGAACTGAAGAATAGGTTGACTACAACTCCTATCTTTACTTTACCAGATGGTTCAGACGGTAATGTGATTTATTGTGATACATCCAGGGTTGTCTTAGGTTGTATGTTGGTACAACGAGGTAAGGTTAAAGCTTATGCTTCTAGACAGCTTAAAGTCCATGAGAAGAACTACCCAACTCATGACCCCGAGCTTGCAGCCGTAGTATTTTCCCTTAAGATTTGGAGACACTTCTTGTATAGTGTTCATGTCTACGTGTTCATAGATCATAAGAGTCTCTAGTATGTGTTCACCCAGAAAGAGTTGAATCTTCGTCAGAGGAGATAGCTTGAATTCCTCAAAGACTATGACATGAATGTGCTTTACCATTCGGGTAAGGCCAACGTAGTGGCTGATACTCTCAGCATACTGTCTATGGGTATTGTGGCACATGTTGAGAAAGGAAAGAAAAAGTTAGCAAAATATGTTCAACGGCTTGCTCGCTTCGGAGTTTGCCTTACGGACACATCACATAGTGGGGTGATAGTTCAAAATGGATCAGAATCTTCACTGGCATCAGAGGTTAATGAAAAACACGATAGTGATCCTATATTACTTCAGTTGAAATGCGGAGTTTATTAGCAGAATGTTGAGGTTTTCTCCCAAGGGGGAGATGGTGTACTTCGTTACTAGGGTCGCTTATGTGTTCCTAATGTGGGTGAGTTGATGAAGAAAATCCTTACAGAAGCTATTACTCCAGGTATTCCATTTATCCAGGTTCCACTAAGATGTACCGTGATCTACGGGAAGTCTTTTGGCGGAGCGGCATGAAGAGGGACATAGCAGACTTCATGGCTAAGTGTGTTAATTGTCAACAGGTTAAGGTAGAACATCAGAAACTAAGAGGTATGACTTAGGAGATTAACATTTCTTCATATAAATGGGAAGTGATAAATATGGACTTCATTACGGGTTTATCTCGTACTCGCAGACATCATGACTCAATTTGGGTGATAGTAGAAAGAGTTACTAAGTCCGCTCACTTCTTGGCTGTTAAGATTACAGATTTAATGGAGGACTACACTAAACTCTACATCAATTAGATAGTCAGATTGCACGGGGTTCCATTGTCTATCATCTTAGATATAGCTCCTCAGTTCAGGAAATCGTTACAGAAAGATCTTGGCACTCAGGTTAATCTCATCACAACATTTTATCCACAGACTGATGGTTAGGAAGAACGTACCATTCAGACCACAGAGGACATGTTGAGAGTTTGTGTGATCGATTTCAAGGGTAGTTTGGATGATCACCTACCTCTCATAGAGTTTTCTTATAATAATAGCTTCCATTCCAGTATTCAGATAGCCCCGTATGAGGCATTATATGGGCGTACATGCAGGTCCCTGATTTGTTGGTTTTAAGCAGGTGAATCAACATTGATAGGGCCAGATTCGGTTCATGAAGTTATGGGAAAAGTTCATCTCATCATAGATAGACTTTATATAGGTCAGAATCATTAGGAGTCCTCTGCAGATGTTCAGAGAAGGGACTTAGAGTTCGAAATTGATGATTTGGTTTTCCTAAAGGTGTCCCCTATGAAAGGGGTGATGAGATTTGGAAAGAAACATAAGCTTAGTCCGAGTTATGTAGGTCCTTAAAGAATCCTGAAGAGGGTTGGTGATGTAGCTTATGAGTTAGAGTTGTTAGCAAAACTAGAAGCAGTCCATCAAGTCTTTCACATTTCCTTGTTGAAGAATTGTGTGGGTGATCCAGCATCGATAGTTCCATTAGAGAGTGTGGCAGTTGACATTCTTGAACGTCAGGTTCCTAGGTTGGGAAATATAGAAGTCACTTCAATGAAGGTTTTGTTGAGGAATCCGTCCGTAGAGGGACCTACTTAGGAAGCAGAAGAAGCCATAAAGGCCAAGTATCCTCATCTCCACTTGAGGTAATAGTTCCTCTACAGTCTCTTAGCTTACTCTTGCGTAAATTCAGTCTTACTATCATGTTCCTTCAATTGATCTTGCATTTTCAGCATATTTGCATGTTCTTGGAACTCAATTATATTAGATATCAGTTTCTAGTACTTAGTGGTAGGGATTGTAGCTCCTTCCCTCCATACTCAGCTTGTTTAGACTTCATTTGAGGACGAATGTTCCCAAGGGGGAGAAACTGTAACACGTCAAAAACCAGTCTTGGACATTTCAGCAGAAAAAGTGAACCACGGAGGGGTTCACGGACCTTTATTAGGACCACAGTCTGTCACCCTTATCGTGGTTCACACGCAACTAGAAGTGGTGGACCATAGAGCCCTTCACTGGCTGTGGACCACTACATGAACCGATGGAAGGCGCATGGATTCCAGATAGAACTAACCCAGCTCAAGCACAAAACCACATAGCCCACCACAGGCTGTGGTCTTGATGACGGGTCGTGGATGGGTCCGTCGTTTTAAGCCAGTAGACCCTAGCCCCAAGTGAAGAACCATGGTGACCTTCACGGTCCGTGGTCCTTCACACGGTCCGTGAAGTGGGCTGTCATGGGGAAATCCCAAGGAACTAGTAGACCCTAGCCAAGAACCACAGCCCATTGGCTCCGTGGTCGGCCTCGTCAGCTTTTAGATTAGGGTAAATTTAGCCTTTTCCCCTATGCATTGGACATTTAAACTATGTCGTTTAACACCTAAACTACGTCGTTTTACTCAGTTTAAGCCCAATAACTTTGTCAGAACCTAACCAAAATTGTTATTCACCAAAATTCATCCAAATTAGAGCCAAAAAGAAGAGAAAAGTTGACCAGCCTCTCAAGAACAAGCATATGGTTTTCTTCAAGTTTCAGCCCTGAAATCGCAGGATTTCTCTGTATATTTCGTCACCAACTATGTCGGATTTCACTAGTGGGTTCCTTTCATCCAGTAGGTCCCTAGAATTCAGTTAGATCCTTGATTCTCCATATCTTGTTCAGACCTAGGGTTTCTAAAACCTTGGATAATAGTGGTGATTTTACTGTTGTAGTATCCTAAATTGAAATAGCTTGTTTCTTGGAAAGTTTGCCTATTTCCTTGCATGAAACTTATAACCCTAGTTGTATAAATTCTCTTAGTTCATGAAATATACTTGCTAGGTCAGATAAACAGATAATCATGCTCGAGATTTCGAATGTTACATTATTAGTATATAAATATCACATTCTCAGATTACATGTCAGTATTTTGAGCTATTTAGTATTTCAGTTACATTTCAGTCATATACATATTTAGTTCGGAGTAGACTTAGCATTGAGTTTGACTAGGTTTCAGCGTACCCTTATAGTCACAGAATTACGTGTCCTCGTAGGTTTATAAGTCCCTTTTGTTGGGAATCAGATTTGATGATCACTCTAGCCATGCCTTTATACCTCTAGCAAGGTATATTGGGTCCTCTCTATGGGGCGTATACATCAGACTCCATGTTTACCTCATATGGTTTTATGTCGGTTAATTGTAGCTTCAACAGTCAGACTCTTAGTGTATTTGACTAGGTTTTCAGTAAATACCTCAGTATTTAGTTTAGCATGTCATGTTCATAATTAGCACTTGGTCATTGCTTTCAATTTAGCTTTTCAATTATGTTTTCAGTACTTACATTCTTACTCAGTTATGTCATTGCTCAGTTATGATTTGTTCAGCTTTTATATGTATACTAGTTTAGCTTAGTATATATATATCCTGCATGCTCAGTACCTTAGCCAAAACTCGCATTTCCTAAACATTGCAAAGAGTTGTTGGTCCTTGAGAATTTGCAACACAATCTTCAAATGATTGATGTGATAATCCACACGAATAAATTAATTTATCATAAATAAGCACAATCACAAACATGTTAATGTAGTGTGTAAACACCCTATTCGTCAAATCCGTGAAAGCGGCAGGAGCATTAGTCAAGCCAAAGGACATCACCACAAATTCAAAATTACCATATTGGGTCCAAAAAGCCATTTAGGAATATCATCTTCCTTTACCCTCAATTGGTGATAGCCCGATCGAAGGCTAATCTTAGAGAAGTAACTCGCTCCTTGAAGTTTGTCAAACAAAATATCTATCCTTGGGAAAGGATACTTATTCTTAATTGTAACTCTATTCAACTGCCGATAGTCAATAGACATACAGATAGAACCATCCATCTTTCTTACAAACAAGACTGGAGCACAAGACTGGAGCACCCCATGTAGAGATACTCGGTAGGATGAAACCCCTTTTCCAGCAAATCTTTCAGTTGTTCTTTAAATTCCTTTAGTTCTGGTAGAGCCATTCGGTAAGGAGGAATAGAGATAGGTTGTGTATCTTGGAAAAGGTCAATACCGAAGTCTATTTCCTTTTCGGGAGGAATACTAGGTAAATCATCTAGAAACACTTTCGAAAACTCATTAACCATGGGGACCGACTCAAGAGTAGGGGTTTCGAAATCTACATCCCCCACCTTAACTTGATTGTAAATGCAACCCTTAGAAAATAATCTTTCTATGTGTAAGACAAAAAAACAAATTGACCCTAGGCATAGAATTTCAACATTTCCACTCTATGATAGGTTCATTTTGAAACTGATACTTGACTACACGGGTTCAACAATCAGTATGTCATAACATGAATGCAGACATTGCATACCAAGGATAACATCAAAATCTAACATATCAAGTTCTACCAGATCAACAAGAGTAACTGTATGGGACAAGGAGAGGGATAGACCTTCTTAGCCACAATAGAATCACGAACAGGAGTAGAGACAGAAAAGGGATCTAAAATAAATCTGAAAGAATATAAAACCTCGTAGACATATATGGCGTTACAAAAGACAAGGAAGCACCTGGGTCAAGTAAGGCATAAACATCAAGTTGAAAGACTTTCAACATACCAGTAATGTCACGACCCAAGGGTACACCCTAGATGTAACGTGGCATAAAAGACCCCAAGGGATCCCATACAAGCCACTTAACATTCATAACACAAGAAAAAGAACAAATGAAGTAAAGACAATATTTCAAGTCCAAAGTTTTTATAAAAGTAAAGCGGAAGTCTAAAACACTTGTCTCATTAGCCATCTTGTACAATAGGATGAAATTGAGCTTCGCCTATACATCATGTCCAAAACTAGAAATAAGAAAGAAAACTATGAATAATGAAAATTCATCCTTGAAGCATGAGGACTCCCCAAAGCTCGGGAACCTTACAATAAATAATTAGCCACGAAACTGAGAAACCTGATTGTTGGACCCTACATCTGGGGAAACGTAGGCAAGAGTATGTGTTAGTGCAAAACAATGTTCTAAGTATGATAGCTACACATAAAATATTTAAATCATGCTAAAAGAGGACATATCATGACATTCAATTGACCAAGCTAAAACATGATATAAAAGGGTTAAAAACATTAGGCATAAAATATGGTCAATGCTATCTAACATCTTTAAAACCATTGAACACATGTGAGATACTTCTTGAAGTAACCTTAGTTCATTATTATTGTGTTAAGTAGCCTTAACCGACATAGAGACCATGTGAGCTATAACATGATTCCCCGGTGTCTCCCACACCGAAAAGGGTTGGTAAGGACCACAAACTTCTAGCTTAGGTGGATACACTAGATAATGTCTATCTAGACAATCATCCTATGCGGGCACATAGGTAAGGGATAAGGAGATTGCTTCTAGAAACCCGGCCTCTACTAACAGGAGAGCCTCCATCTCAATATCCTCTCGGTGCTAAGTATAAATTCCACATAATATTCATTTCTTACTTGTTCTTATTATCCATGGAAGGGCACATTATCTTGCTGATCTAAGCGAGGTAGTTATTCATGGAAAGGTATCATTCAATAACCAATCCAAGTTGGATTTCATTAGGACAACTGTTAATCTTTGATTCAATTAGGTGAGAATCTTTCAACCTTAGAATCCTTATTATGTGAGAAAACATTTCGCAATCATGCTTTCATGTGTATATGAGAAAAATTCTTTCAACAACACAACTGCAAAATCATTATTGATACCTTACTCTCAAAGCATCCTTAAAACATTTGCATAGATTTCGTAAGAACATGCATAAATCCATAATTTACCTTTCAAGGTTCAAAACTCTATTTCAATCATCACATTTAGAAAACATGGGTTTAGTCACAAATTCATGTAATTCTATAAATATATGCAAGATTTCATAAAACTCTTCCTTTATAATCCAAAATTCCACATCATATGATCATAACTTGGAAAACATGGGGATTACATGGGTTCATAGGGGAATCATCATAAAATCAAATTATTTCATCAATTCATACATAATATTATACTCAACCATTTAAATCAATAATCAAGAGAACCCATGACGATTGAAGAAATCCCTAACTCAAATGGGGATTTCAAACTTTGAAAATAGGAGAATTTGGGAACTCCATGAATGAAAGAAGTCCATGCATGAAACTATCATATCTCAAAGCCAATTTCTTATCTTTAATGGAGGAATGAAGACTTGACTTGGAAACCTAGGTTGAATCCTTCTTCTTCAAGCTTTCTAGAGAGAGAAATGTTTTAGAGAGGAGACTTGTTCTTCTTTTCTAAATTTGAGAGAATGATTTTTATTGGGGAAATTTGGGGGTTAAAATACTTATATAGGGGTCTTAGTGAAGGGTAAAACAAAGTAGTATAGGGATAGAATAATAAGGAAAAGACCAAACTGCCCCTAAAACATAACTCCCTGCCACGACCTACAGACCACGACTAACGGATCGTGGTCTGACCGACGGCCTATCCTATTGGTCCATCGTCTAGTGTCAGAAAGTAGATTTTGAGGTCTTGGACCACAAACCGTGGTCCCACCAACGGTCCATTGGTTCAGGCCTTGGTTCAAACTTTCTGAACACCTTTTTGGGTGCCTATACACGGACCAAACCTACGGTCAGTTGTCCTATCCACGGGCCGTTGGTGGCCTCTTTTGGATGGAACTTGCAGCTTCTGTAAAATACTGTCTTGCCCTTCTCGAATCCGGGATGTTACAATATCTCCCCCTTGGTATCATTCATCCTCGAATGAGATTCAATCTAGTACGAAAAGAGTAGATGAGTAACTCACAACCAAAACATCAATTCCACTTAATCTAAATGCATACAACCAAGGAGGAAATATCGACTCCAAGCTAGGATGTAATTAAAACATTATAAGAGTGGTTGAACTAAACCTACCAGCCCATTATGCATGCAATACACGTATACTCGAGGAGGAAACATCAACTCCAAGCTAACATCCCACCTCACGCTGAAGTTCATACTTATACTGATCTACGAACCACCCTTCTCTTGAGGAGAAAACATCAACTCCAAGCTAAAACATGCTCATATCATCATATCATGTAGTCTACATGCAATTCATACTCAAATGCACATAAACATGTAGAAATCAATCAAATTGACTCATTTTCTCAAAAATTAAGTTTTTCATGAATCATGCATAGTAAGGAAATCATGGAATCATTCAAGACACATGATTCCTAAAACAAAAATTGAACCATGAGAAACTTATTACCTCACTAAGTTTCCCTTTCTTACAAAATCTCATTACACCATTCATGGGTGAAATTTTCAACTAAACCCAATCATGAACATCAAACTCAAGATCTCTTCTTCTTATGTCGAGAGATGACTTTTGCCGACTTTGAGCCATTTTTAACCTTTGTCTAATAAGTTGAACTTTCTCTATGGCCTCATGTATAGACTCGAGACCTATAAAGGCAACTTCACCCACCTCAAAACAACCTACAAGAGATCTACACAACCTACCACACAATGCCTTAAATGGATCCATATCAATGCTCGAGTGATACCTATTATTATAAGTAAACTCAATCAATGAAAATGGTCATTCAATTACCCTTAAAATCAATCACAAAATCCCTCAACATGTCTTCCAATGTTTGGATAGTACGCTTTGCTTGCCCATTGATTCGGGGATGAAAGGTCATACTAAGCTTAACACGAGTACCAAGACCCCTTTGGAAAGATTTCCAAAACTAAGAAGTGAATTGGGTACCACGATAAAAATAATGGACAAATGCACTCCGTGCAACTTTACCATATCTCTTAAGTACAACTTAGCATACTCCTCCACCGATTAGGAAGACTTGACGGGAATAAAAGGAGCAGATTTCATCATCCGATCTACTATAACCCAAATTGAGTCATGTTGTTGCCAGTTGCGAGGTAAATGATGAGTCCGAGTTTTGGACTCATTTAAGGCTTTGTTTACATAGAATTAGTGTCCTCAAATACTTAATTTGTGCCAATAAATGGTGTTAAATCCTTGATATTCAGGTATATACATTGAGGAACAAAGTAAGGACACTAACAAGAAAAAAGAAACAAAGCAAGCCGAAAAAATGAAGAAAGGCGAGCTTGAGTATCGCCAAAAGTACTCGGCGAGTCGCCGAGTGGCACATCAGACTGCCTAAAGTTCGACGGTGCTAAGCCCTGGAGTAAAACAAGCATGATTATGGTCAATAGAACTTGGCGAATCACCCAATAACTCCTAGATCGCCTAAAGTTAAAGAACACTGAGCCTGAAATAGAAGGAGCTTAGGCGAACTACATTCCTCATCGGCAAATCACCGACTGTATCATCGAAGGACAACCGTGGCACCAAAAGTATTTATTGAGTTCAAAGTGAATGTTGATGGGCAAGCTAAAAGGCTAAAAAGCGGATAACAGAATGGAATGGCGATCCCGATCTAAATTGCCTAAAGTTACACTTTTTGGATGAGGGAACTGTGAAGAAAGAAAGAGAGATGAAAGGACGATCGACGAGTGGCCGAATGATCGGTGAAGACTGACTTACCTTGCCGATCGGGCCCAAATGCCACACCTTAGATTAGTATAAATTGATTTTTAGAAGAGAGAGAAGGCATTCAGAAATTGTGAGGAACAAAAGATAAATAGCAAAAACACTGCTATTATTGAGTTCAAGTAATTTTAGCTAGGTTTTTTTTATTGGGTTTAGTAATAGAGAATATATTATCAAATTTTGACTTTCAAATTTCATTTACCCAGCTATAGAAAATATGGCAGGTATTGAATTTTGTCTTTTTACTATGATTGGCTAAAACCCTAATCTTGGGGGTTTTACAATGTGACTAATTGTTGCGTTTGACTTAATGAGTGTTATTAATTAGTGAATTGTGGTGTTAATTTGAGTCAAAGCCGTCAAAGGAGAGGCAATCGAAGAAAATCCCTCAAAAAACCTTTTGTAATAACCGGCTAATCCCAAGAAACTTCTAATATCTGAAGGAATTAGAGGTCTAGGCAAACTCTTGACCGCATCTGTCATCTTAGAATCTACTTCAATACCCTTACTTGAAACAATATGGCAAAGGAACGCTACAAACCTTAACCAAAACTTGTATTCACTAATCTTGCCAAAGAGTTGTTGGTCCTTAAGAATTTGCAACACGATCCTCAAATGATCATTATATTCATTCTCACTCCTCGAATAGATCAATATTTCATCAATGAAAACAATCACAAACACGTCAAGGTATTGTCGAAACACTCTATTCATCAAATCAATAAATGTAACCAGAGCTTGGTCAACCCAAACGACATTACCAATAATTCATAATGACCATACCGAGTTCAAAAAGTTATCTTCGGAAAATCATTTTCTTTCACCCTCAACTAGTGATAACCCGATCGAAGATCAATCTTAGAAAAGTAACTCGCTCTTTGAAGTTGATCAAATAAATCATCTATCTTTGGAAGAGGTTACTTAATCTTAATGGTCACCTTGTTCAATTGACGATAGGCAATACACATACGAAGAAAACCATATTTATTTCTAACAAACAAAATAGGAGCACCCCATGGAGAGATACTCGATCAGATGAAGCCCTTATCCAACAAATCTTTCAATTGTTCTTTCAACTCGTTAATTCTTTCAGAGCCATTTGGTAAGGAGGAATAGAAATAGGTTGTATATCAGACAGAAGGTCAATACCGGCGTCTATTTCCCTTTTGGGTGGAATACTGGGTAAATCATCTGGGAACACTTTTGGAAACTCATTAACAAAGAGGACCGACTCAAGATTAGGGGTTTTAGAAACCACATCCTTCCCCCTAACTAGATGGTAAATGCAACCCATAGAAATCCTCTTTCTAGCTTTAAGACAAGAGTCAAACTAACCCTTAGGCATAGAATTTCCCCCTTTCTACTATAGGACAGACTCATTTTGAAATTGAAACTTGACTACACGAGTTTTACAATCAATAGAAGCATAACATGACTGCAACCAATCCATACCAAGAATAACATCAAAGTCTAGCATATCAAGCTCTACCAAGTCAACAAGAGTAACTCTATGGGACAAGGAAATGGGGCACTTTCTATAGACCCTCTTAGCCACAATATAATCATAAACATAAGTAGAGACAAAAAAAATATCTAACAACACATCTGGAGGAACATCAAATCTCATAGCTACATAAGGCGTCACAAAAGCCAAGGTAGAACCGGGATCAAGTAAAGCATAAACATCAATTTGGAAGACTTTCAACACATTGGTAACCACATTGGGAGAACCCTCTTGTTCACCACGAGTCTGAAGTGCATAGAATTGGTTTTTCTTGGGAGCATTAGAAAACGAACCACTAGGAGGAGCTTGTTTGCTCTATCTTCCTTTAGCCATGAGCAATTGGAATTTCCTCACTTTATGACCACTTTTACCACAACTAAAGCAACAATCCGTGTTGGCTAGGCACTTACCCTCATGCTTCTTTAAGCACCTAGTACAACTAGACATGGGTAATGAAGATCTACTACTATTAACTCGTTGAGGCGTAGGGTTAGAAACCCTATCTTTGTTCAACTTAGGAGGAGCATCAGATTAACCTTGATCGAAAAACCTTTGTCGAATCCTAGGATGACCATGTCCATCGTACCTTGCATGAGAATAATTGCCATCACCGATTTTAGCCCTCTTTGTCTCTCTAGACTTATCCTTAAATTTTTCCTCTTCAATCTGTTCAGCATGAACATGATATGAGAGATGTCCATGTAATTAATGAGCATGGAGGTACGACACTCTTTTACAACTATTTCGGACAAACCCAAAATGAACATACTCATCATTTCCCTAGGATTGGCAACCATTATTTGAGCATATTCAGATAATTGTGTGAACTTCAAAGCATATTCCCTCACACTCATACTTCCTTGATGAAGGTTGATAAACTCAAGCACTTTTCCCTCCCTCATCTAGAGGAAAGAACCTGTCACGAAAAGAGGCCTTAAACTTCTCCAAATCAAAAGGACCGACATCTTCCCGTCTCCCATATTTCTATTGGTTGAACCATGTTTGAGCAACACCTTTAAGTTTATAAGCGGCCAACTTCGCCTTTTCCACCGACATCACTCCCATGATCATCAATACCTTATAAACCTAATCAATGAACTCTGGAGAACCTATTGAATACGAAATAACAATAATGAGACGAGTTCTTTGGATTTGATTTGATTATAGACTAATATAGACAAATGAGTAATTGCAATTGTTAGGAAATAGCTAGATATTAGTGAGTAAGCTAGACTATAGAGGAGGTAAACTTTCTCTCAAACAATTTACCCCGAATCGAGTCGATTTCTTTCGAACATCGACAAGCATGCAAAATAAGAACAACCTGCACTTTAGTCCATTCACTCTCTCGAGCTGAACCCATTACAACCCAATACCCACAGAACATCAATCAATAACCTTTGGGTGGTATGACTATTGGTGAGGTTTTAGATTTTGATGCTAATGATGCTGATGAAGAGAGAGTTGAGGATCATGATGATGAAAAGGAAGATGAGTAGGAGATTAGCAAAGATGAGGATGAGAAACAAATTGCTTTTAAACTTAAGCAACTTCAGGATCTTGAGGAGACGATGGTCCATTCTAAATTGGAGAGATCTATTTGGAAGACCTTTGTAGTTGGCACCAGTAAAGTTTCTTCAGACTCCATTGTTCCTCCTATTTATGTACCTGGCACTAATGCCTCGGTTGAGCCTACTTTACTGCCTCTAGGGATTGCTTTTTAGGGCACTGATGACAAGGATTATGTCACTACTCCTGAGACTCCAGATGTGAGCACGTCACAGGCATAGACTGCCAGGGGGACTTTTACCTCTTATCCAGTGCTCTTTTCTTTTATTTTGCATTGAAGACACTGTTGTTTTAATTTTGGTAAGGGTGAGGGCATTTGTGCCAATATTCCCTTTTTTTATTTGTATTTTGTTATATTCAGTTTTACATTTGGATAATTGTAGTATCTTGTTATTTTTGGTTTTATTTTAGTTGTTTGATGGTTTAGTAGTTCATTTTATGCCTCTCCATTTTCATTTTCCCCATGAGTTTTGGAAATCCTTGAGTTTTCATTGATAATGATTTAAGGATCAATTGTGTTCAATATAGATGTCTTGTGTATAACTTATGATGAGCATTGTGCTTAGTGTTGGTATTGTAAGAAGAAATCGATGTGGCTTCCCTTTTGAATGATCTTTTTATATCTTGTGTTGACTAACTGTATTTTTTATGTGAGCCTTGCATTGAACATCACATGTATGCTTTTGATCTTGACGGGCTATGCTAAATAGTAGTGTTTGAACTACCGTGTGGTAAGGTTTTACTTGGAAGCATGCTTGTTGAATGTACAAAATGATCTTGGGCAGAAATTTTGAGAGGGAACCCAAATGTTCCTACCCTTTTTGTGACTACCTTGTGGGGGTGTGCAATCATTTTGACATCATTTGAGCCTAAATCATTTGTTGACAACCGTTTTGAAACCTCTTGAGCCAAACTATCCCTAACATCTCACCAATTTATTATTTTTCGAAGCATTGGTTTGTTTGAATTGCCAACTTTGACCAAAATTCCTATGTTTGTGTGTGGAAAGAAATGAGGAAAGAAAAACAAGTGTAAGGCAATGAAAGATGAAGTGAGACTCAACTTTGAAGTGTGTTAGAAAATGAAGGAACCCCTCCTTATAAAAATGCAGATTGTGATGAACAACATTTCAAAATTGATATGAAAAATATTTTTTTGTAAAATAAAATGGGTTCCTAATAAATTGATTAACAAGTCAAAGTTTGAGTTCTCAAGTGAAAAATAATGAAAACTACTTGAGAAGAGGTGAAGATAATTGCAACAATGCTTTTAAAAGGTGAATCAACTGAGCCAAATTGACCATACCTTAACCCTCAACCCCATTACAAGCCTAAAAGGCCCTTGAGATATTGCATGAACTAGGTTGTGATATGATTGGAAGATTTGGAAATTCTACCAACCACCTTGTAGCTTTACCCGTCAGAGAAAATGGGAATAACCTCAACCTTATGGACTCTTGTGAAATGTTCTTGAACACAAACGACCCACATACATCCACAAAATTCTGAAGGTGTTCATAGGGTTCTTCTTGAGCTAAACCCCCAAACACTCTTGTCAATTGCATGAGCTGTAACATTGTTCCAGTTACATGAAAAACTTCCCTCCTTTCTATAGGAGGTAACCGGATGGCTCTTGTGATTTGAATGACGTTCATGTGCATTCATTCAAATAACAAATATTGTTGTTTTTTTCGTAGTGATTATCGTTTTCACTACCGTGGTCACTAATGCTCTCAACCTACAAATCAGCAAACCACAACACTAAGCAACACTCTATAATAATTAGAAAAATTTACAAACTAATTTCTCAAATGGAATTCTTAGCCATCACTCCCCAGCAACGTCGTCATTTTTTGATAATGCTCAAACTACTCTATAAAACAAATCCAAAGAGTAAGTGGTCGTCGTCAATATAAAATACTCAACTAACAGTTGGGGTCAAATCTCATAGAGAGTAATAAAGTGCAAGGAGATCTATTAAGAAATTTAGAATGTATATTAATTCATTTGGAACAATAAGAACAATGGATGGATGATTCCACCAAATTTATGAAAAGGATTTTAGTATCAAAAATCACAATTCAACTAAAAATTCATAAATTCGAATAAGTAACATGTAGTTTAGGCATGTGGGAATCGTAAATCGATATCACATAAAGGATATGATGTTCCTCTATAGTGTTGAACACTCATGGATAGACTCGGTCATCTTTTATGACAATAATCTTCTTTCGATCTCATACCATAATTTCATAGAATCTCCTATCGGTCTCATCTATGTGCATAACTAAACAACCGATTACCTTACTCTCTTTCGATGCAAAAATAGGGAAAATAGATTTGACCCATAAATCTATTTTTCAAGTAAACTATAGACATCAAACGTAAGTTGCGAGTTTTAAACTAATAACCCACTCCAATCAATCTCTTTTGTGCATAAATTGGAGTTTAAAAGTAGGATTCAGTTTTAAACTTTTACACATCAGTTAACCCAATGATAATTAGCCCAAATCGATACATGACCATCAACAAAATCGAGCATAACAAAATACCACAATATTATTAAATCAACACCCAACCCCATAATTACACCACTAGGCTTTGGGGTCTTACCCACCCATCACAGAGTGCAAGGAAATTATACCTTCAATGAAAGCAGCCACGTGTGACCTGAAATAAATCAATTATAAGCAACACCTAATTTCAATTCAACTTCAAATTCTAAATTTTAAGAACGAAGTTGAAAACCCCAAAACTAAAGATGTTCTTCAGAAGGTAAAGTAATTCTCACTATAACACTCTAGAGAAAGAGTATTAAGACGAGTCTCTAGAAAAGATTTTTGGAACCTTCTTTCTCTCTCCTTTGGAAAATTTATAGTTTACCAAAATTTGGCCCAAAATTAAATCTGTGACCATTACAATGATGTAAGTCAGGCTCTCCAAGCACATTCGGTGGATCATCGATTGCTCTTTAGCTCACCTTTCTCTTTCTTTAAGCTTTAGGTATTTCAACCTCAATTGGCAAGGTCGTTCGAGTCTGCCTATCACATTTGGCAGATAACCATGTACCACCTTTATTTGTATTTCAAGCCCATAATTTTCTTCCCATTCATATCACATTCGGTGATGGTCAGCATGTTTGCCCTTTCCATTTGGCGAGTCACCTTTCCTTTTAAGTTCGCTGACCTACCTCAATTATTTCATGTGTTAAGCATTGTCACTTTTGGTGAGGTCGTGCCAATTAGGTGATCCGCATTTCTTGTTAGCTGATCAACAATGTGG
Source organism: Solanum raphanifolium (assembly GCA_036250405.1). Classification (NCBI taxonomy): domain Eukaryota; kingdom Viridiplantae; phylum Streptophyta; class Magnoliopsida; order Solanales; family Solanaceae; genus Solanum; species Solanum raphanifolium. The sequence continues at coordinate 70,039 of JAJOOE010002127.1, forward strand.
AGTTTATACTTTTTTCCATGTTTTTGGCCTTTCTTCAAATTATTCATCTTTGCCTTGTCCCTTAGCCTTCATAGCTGCAAATCATCAAAATATCATTAGAATATTATATAATTAGGCATTAAGGACACTGGTTATTGATCTTAATAGGCCTCAAATGAGTGTAAATCTACCACTCATTTAGGACGGACTAGATCCATGTAGACTAGAATAACAAATTTGAGTCTGGTACTATGAGCCTTAGCTTAGGCCATTTCTCAGCTTTGTAGACTTTTTATCTTCTCTCCCTAGCTATATGGCTTTGATGCATTACTAGAGGTTTTGTTTGGTTTCACGGTGACTTAGGATAGGATTGCCCTATGCTTGGAGACCTTTGTTGATGCTTGTGGGTGGCCATCATACCAAGATGACTAAGTCCTGACATTGTAATCCTTTAGGGTTGACCCACCCCTTTTTCACTCTTGATAGTTGGGTTTGGATTTGACTAGATACTGTGATTATTTTTTATTTGAGGTCGATGTTTACGGTTTGAGTCCATTCTCTCCAATTCGGGGTTCTTGTTGATGGTGTAAGGCCGTTATTCCCAGTCTGAGGCTGATACTTTATAGTTCGCGGTTATCACCTCTAGTTAAAGGAAACCACATGGTGTTTGAGGCTTGGAGTACATTTATTGGAGTTGGATCGAGGAATTTCACTCTAGTAGTCTTAGCTATTCTATGTACATGTTGGGCTTATGGAGGTCCATTCATATTTTATTTTAACTTGTGCACGAGTGTACCTTTTGAGCTTATCGGGTCCAGTTAGGTTTAGTTTAGATTTACTTTTGGCATGCTTGTGTGCTTTCTTTCATATCTGCATGGACGGACCTCTTTCTGTGTCTAGATTGTATCTTTTTTTATTACCTTTACCTTTCTTACTCAATCGACCTATGATGCCTACTATGTACCTTTTTTTGGTACTCAGGCTACACTCTCTATATTTTTCCGTGTTGTATGTCCTAGTAATAACTACTAGTGGTTATTTTTCATGCCATCTCTTGTAGCTTTAGGATATTGGAGACGAGGGTGAGCACTTGGCATCCTCGATCAACATGTCTCGTTCAATTTATATGTTAGCTAGTCTTTTTCCTTTGAGATGGTTTTTTGTGGTCAACTTTTTGGATTTGTATTTGTTCATATTAGACTGCTCTAGACTTATGACTTCCAGGCTCTTTGAGGGTTTCTATTGTATATAGTATTTTTGCTTGCTTTGTTTCTATCTTTTCTTACTATTAGTGCTATTTTCCAGTTAGTTCTACCCTTTTACTCATTACTTATCATTCTAGGTACAGGTTGGCTTACTTACTGGTAGGTTATAGTAGGGGCTAACATGACTCAAGAAGTGGGGTCGTCACAGACGTAGTTTATGGGGTTTGAGTCATTTGAACTCTTACCCAAATCTCTGCTCAATATCACTCCCAAAATACTATTATATATGCTTCTATAAAAGTACTCTCTAGGTTGAGTTGATACTCACAAGACCCTCTTTGACGGGTAATTGACTTTACTTTATCTGTTTGAAATGCTTCTGAAATTTGTATAGGTTTTATTTGAAATAATACTTTCTTTCTAAGTATAAAATAATATATTTTGAACCATTAGTTTTCCTCAAATGATTATCGAAAGATAATTTAAAGCTTCTACTTGGAGTCACTTTATAGTTTGAAAGTCAATGAATAGGAATATGTATACAAAAGCTTTCAAGAAAAGCCAATAACTATTGTTCACATGATAATATTAACCATCAACAAGAACTCCAAATATCAAATGAATAAAGTAGCATTATTACAATTCTCAAGAATTTGAACTCGAAAAAAGAACATAACCCAATGTGGAAACTCATGGAACTTTAGGTAAAACCCTAGATTATTTTCTTTACTAACTGAATTTAGACGTAGGGAGTGAGGATGAACTTATCCCAACACTATGAATAGCCTTACATACCTTGAAAAACAAAGTTTTTGGAGAAACTTGACGAATGCTTGAAAACACAGCTTTCTCCTCTTAGACCCTTGCTCTATGTCTTGGGAATGATTATGGGGGTATTAGGGTCGAACGGTATTGTTTAGATCTTTAATTTGGTGTGAATAATTTGGGGTTAATCATTGAAAGGGTGGGAAAAGACCAAACTAACCCTACTTAAAAGTTGTTGAACCACTTCTGTTGACATTATGTATGGTCCGTATAAACTTCTATGGACCGTACTCATCAACCATAGGACTTCTCGGACTTCAATTTTCTTGTAAATTCACGGTCAAGGTCTACAGTCTATAGACATTTCTATGACTTGTAGAACCTTTACGTGGAACCTAAGGTCAAAATTCACTTATGTCCCACTAAAGAAATCTCAAGTCTAGGATTGGAGAAATCAAGGATTGTATTGATGAAAATAATGTTGACTTACAACCTCCTTATATAGGGAGAATTGTAGAGTCCTAAGTTAACTATACTTAGAGTCCTACTACAATACCTATTACTACTACTATAATAATAATAATGCAATTATAAATAATCTAATTTTTGTTGTAATATAATCCTAATCATAATATAATTCTATTCGTAATATAATCCTAATTAATATAAGTAGTCTAATCCTAGTGCGACTCTAATTCTACAGCAGTGTTGTAAACTTGTCAGTCAGCTTCGTTGGACATGTTCCTTTGACATGTTCCAATCGTCAGCTTCCTTCTTCATCAACACTTGATGTAGACACGTCAGTCAGCTGCGTTGGACTTGTTCCTTTGACATGTTCCGATCGTCAGCTTCCTTCTTCTTTAACACTTCCCCTAAAACTAGTGAGTAGAGGAACGATTACTCATAGCTTGATTTGAATACGCAACAAACAAAACATTCAATACCCATCAAACACTTATTTTTGTCAATGCTTCGTTATGAATGTGATGTCTGTTCCTCTGGAGTTGATGTTGTTGTTTCCTCTTCCCCTGTCTTTTTGAGCAGATAATACTATGTTGTAGTTTTGTTGTGGTACCTCTTCTTAATCTTCCCTTTTATTAAAACTCGTGAGACCATAAACAAATTGATTAAGAGTGGAATATGGTGCCTTACCTAATATGACAAAGGTCTGGTATTTGAGACCTAAACATCTACCATAATTAATTTTTTTTGTTGCTTGAATATAAGCTTTGTCCAAGCATTCGCACATCTCCTTGGCAGTTTAGCAGCCCACAATTAGGTGCATGCCTTCTTAGGTCAAGGTGCTTGAGATCCAACTCGTTAGTAACACATCTTTCTCCTTCCAATCATCAATGGTGCCATTATCTTTTGCATTTTTCTTAACTTCTACAACTTTCCCTGCAGTCTGTCTAGTGGAACAACTACTTTTACTTGGTTCATAAATGAGATACGTTAGTTTCATCACCTGAATCAATTGGGATATTTGTGTCCTCCATATGAGGTAGTTTGTTGGCTTAGATTTATTAGAGCAAGCGACAATGATTTGGTGTAGTGAGGAGGTTTACATTGTTTCGGTTGAAGGGGCTATTGCAATGTGTGGTTATTTTTTTTGTCAATACTCAAAGAGCGGAAGAGCTTTTATGCTCTGATACCATGAAGAAATCTCACGTCTAGGATTAGAGAAATCAAGGATTGTATTGATGAAAATAAAGTTGACTTACAGCATCCTTATATAGGGAGAATTTTAGAGTCCTAAGTTAACTATACTTAGAGTCCTACTACAATACCTATTACTACTACTATAATAATAATAATGCAATTATAAATAATCTAATCTTTGTCGTAATATAATCCTAATCATAATATAATTCTATTCGTAATATAATCCTAATTAATATAAGTAGTCTAATCCTAGTGCGAATCTAATTTTTCAACATTATTGTAAACTCGTCAGTCAGCTTCGTTGGACATGTTCTTTTGACATGTTCCAATCGTTAGCTTCCTTCTTCATCAACACTTGATGTAGACACGTCAGTCAGCTGCGTTGGACCTGTTCCGATCGTCAGCTTCCATCTTCTTTAACACTTCCCTTAAAACTAGTGAGTAGAGGAACGGTTACTCCTAGCTTGATTCGAATACGCAGCAAAAAAAACTTTGAATACCTAGTAAACACTTATTTTTGTCAATGCTTCGATATGAATGTGATGTCTGTTTCTTTGGAGTTGATGTTGTTGTTTCCTCTACCCCTGCCTTTTTGAGCAGATAATACCATGTTGTGGCTTTGTTGTGGCTCCTCTTCTTCATCTTCCCTTATATCAAAACTTGTGATAGCATCAACAAATTGATTAAGAGTGGAATATGGTGTCTTACCTAATATGACAAAGGTCTGGTATTGGAGACCTAAACATCTAGCAAAATTAATTTTTTTTGTTGTTTGAATATAAGCTTTGTCCAAGCATTCCCACTTCTCCTTGGCAGTTTAGCAACCCACAATTAGGTGCATGCCTTCTTAGGTCAAGGTGCTTGAGATCCAACTCGTTTGTAACACATCTTTCTCCTTCCAATCATCAATGGTGCCACTATATTTTGCTTCCTTCTTAACTCTTACAACTTTCCCAGCAGTCTGTCCAGTGGAACAACTACTTTTACTTGGTTCATAAATGAGATACGTTAGTTTCATCACCTGAATCAATTGGGATATTAGTGTCCTCCATATGAGGTAGTTTGTTGGCTTCGATTTAATGGAGCAAGCGATAATGATTTGGTGAAGTGAGGAGGTTGATATTGTTTCGGTTGAAGGGTTCATTGCAATGTGTGGTTTTTTTTTTTTATCAATACTCAGAGATTGGAAGAGCTTTTATGCTCTGATACCATGAAGAAATCTCACGTCTAGGATTACAGAAATCAAGGATTGTATTGATGAAAATAATGTTGAGTTACAACCTTCTTATATAGGAAAAATTGTAGAGTCCTAAGTTAACTATACTTAGAGTCCTACTACAATACCTATTACTACTACTATAATAATAATAATGCAATTATAAATAATCTAATCCTTGTCGTAATATAATCCTAATCATAATATAATTCTATTTGTAATATAATCCTAATTAATATAAGTAGTCTAATCCTAGCGCGACTCTAATTCTACAGCAGTGTTGTAAACTCGTCAGTCAGCTTCATTGGACATGTTCCTTTAACATGTTTCAATCGTCAGCTTCCTTCTTCATCAATACTTGATGTAGACACGTCAGTCAGCTGCGTTGGACCTGTTCCTTTGACATGTTCCGATCGTCAGCTTCCTACTTCTTTAACACTTCCCCTAAAGCTAGTGAGTAGAGGAACGGTTACTCCTAGCTTGATTCGAATACGCAGCAAAAAAAACTTTGAATACCCAGCAAACACTTATTTTTGTCAATGCTTCGGTATGAATGTGATGTCTGTTTCTCTGGAGTTGATGTTGTTGTTTCCTCTTTCCCTGCCTTTTTGAGCAGATAATACCATGTTGTGGTTTTGTTGTGGCACCTCTTCTTTATCTTCCCTTATATCAAAACTCGTGAGAGCATAAACAAATTGATTAAGAGTGGAATATGGTGCCTTACCTAATATGACAAAGGTCTGGTATTTGAGACCTAAACATCTAGCAAAATTATTTTTTTTGTTGCTTGAATATAAGCTTTGTCCAAGCATTCCCACATCCTTGGCAGTTGAGCATCCCACAATTAGGTGCATGCCTTGTTAGGTCAAGGTGTTTTAGATCCAACTCGTTAGTAACACATCTTTCTCCTTCCAATCATCAATGGTGCCACTATCTTTTGCATCCTTCTTAACCTTTACAACTTTCCCAGCAGTTTGTCTAGTGGAACAACTACTCTTACTTGGTTCATAAATGAGATACGTTAGTTTCATCACTTGAATCAATTGGGATATTTGTGTCCTCCATATGAGGTACTGTGTTGGCTTAGATTTAATGGAGTAAGCGACAATGATTTGGTGAAGTGAGGAGGTTGACATTGTTTCGGTTGAAGGGGCCATTGCAATGTGTGGTTATTTTTTTTTATCACTACTCAGCGAGTGGAAAAGCTTTTATGCTCTGATACCATGAAGAAATCTTACGTCTAGGATTAGAGAAATAATGGATTGTATTGATGAAAATAATGTTGAGTTACAACCTCCTTATATAGGGAGAATTGTAGAGTCCTAAGTTAACTATACTTAGAGTTCTACTACAATACCTATTACTACTACTATAATAATAATAATGCAAATATAAATAATCTAATCATTGTCGTAATATAATCCTAATCATAATATAATTCTATTCGTAACATTATCCTAATTAATATAAGTAGTCTAATCCTAGTGCGACTCTAATTCTACAACAGTGTTGTAAACTCGTCAGTCAGCTTCATTGGACATGTTCCTTTGACATGTTCCAATCGTCAGCTTCCTTCTTCATCAACACTTGATGTAGACACGTCCGTCAGCTGCGTTGGACCAATTCCTTTGACATGTTCCGATCGTCATCTTCCTTCTTCTTTAACACTTCCCCTAAAGCTAGTGAGTAGAGGAACGGTTACTCCTAGCTTGATTCGAATACGCAGCAAAAAAAACTTTGAATACCCAGCAAACACTTATTTTTGTCAATGCTTCGGTATGAATGTGATGTCTGTTTCTTTAGAGTTGATGTTGTTGTTTCCTCTTCCCCTGCCTTTTTGAGCAGATAATACCATGTTGTGGTTTTGTTGTGGCTCCTCTTCTTCATCTTCCCTTATATCAAAACTCGTGAGAGCATAAACAAATTGATTAAGAGTGGAATATGGTGCCTTACCTAATATGACAAAGGTCTGGTATTTGAGACCTAAACATCTAGCAAAATTAATTTTTTTTGTTGCTTGAATATAAGTTTTGTCCAAGCATTCCCACATCTCCTTGGCAGTTGAGCATCCCACAATTAGGTGCATGCCTTATTAGGTCAAGGTTCTTGAGATCCAACTCGTTAGTAACACATCTTTCTCCTTCCAATCATCAATGGTGCCACTATCTTTTGCATCCTTCTTAACTTTTACAACTTTCCCAGCAGTTTGTCCAGTGGAACAACTTCTCTTACTTGGTTCATAAATGAGATACGTTAATTTCATCACCTGAATCAATTGGGATATTTGTGTCCTCCATATGAGGTAGTTTGTTGGCTTAGATTTAATGGAGCAAGGGACAATGATTTGGTGAAGTGAAGAGGTTGACATTGTTTCGGTTGAAGGGGCCATTGCAATGTGTGGTTATTTTTTTTTATCAATACTCAGAGAGCGGAAGAGCTTTTATGCTCTGATACCATGAAGAAATCTCACGTCTAGGATTAGAGAAATAAAGGATTGTATTGATGAAAATAATGTTGAGTTAGAACCTCCTTATATAGGGAGAATTGTAGAGTTCTAAGTTAACTTTACTTAGAGTCCTACTACAATACCTATTACTACTATAATAATAATAATAATAATAATAATGCAATTATAAATAATCTAATCCTAGTCGTAATATAATCCTAATCATAATATAATTCTAGTCGTAGTATAATCTTAATTAATATAAGTAGTCTAATCCTAGTGCGACTCTAATTTTACAGCAGTGTTGTAAAATCGTTAGTTAGCTTCGTTGGACCTGTTTCTTTGACATGTTCCAATCGTCAGCTTCCTTTTTCATCAACACTTGTTGTAGACATGTTAGTCAACTGCGTTAGACCTGTTCCTTTGACATGTTCCGATCGTCAGCCTCTTGTTTCTTCAACACCCACCTCCTTTATAGGAGCTCTAGGCTACGTACTGTAGGAATTGGTACGGTTCGTAAACCGATCCATTGACCCTATATCTATTGAGATTTCACCATTTCTTGGACCTTTGTAGGACCAATTCCTATGGGCCTTAAAAATTTTTACGGACCATCCTATTGGTCCATAGGAACTCTTCTGGGACTTGACATTTTCAATTTAGTCATCTCAATTTTTACAGACCATCCTATTGGTCTCGCCTAAACTAACATCAACAACTTTTTAGAATCCTTTTAGCTTCCTACTACACCTATGGATACATGGTATTACAACACAAACCCTCTTCTTCTTAGTAAGCAATATCATCATAGACTCACGACAGAGCTGGTGAAACCTTATTTTATACTCATACAATGTCATAAACCCTTGGTCCAACCTCAAGAACTTATCATGGAGTCCATCTCTGATTATCTATTGGATCAACCTGTCCAAGAAAGTCTTTGAAAACTTAGTGTTTTTAACCGGAAGGAGACCTAAATTGTGTTCGACTGCCAAAAGTCACTAGCTGGCCCATCATATTGATAAGCCATGAAGTCGGATCCTCTCGACTCCACCATCCCCAAAGTATATAGCCACTCTCGACAAGCTGTCAGAAACTTATGGGCATCCTCTCCAATGGCCCAGAAATACCTTGGAGGTGACAATTTAAAGAACACTTCGGGCATCTTATGCTCCTCTAGTGGTATAGCTCTTGCCATTCTAATTAAAAATTATAACCCAAGCCTACATGTTAAAACTTTGATTCCGTAAAGCCAATCTGATTCCTTATTGTCTTGGCTACTAGAAAATATAAATCAAACATAGACATATCACCCCAGCGATTCCCGGATGGTCTTATAGCTCACCTACCCCAGATTTCAGTCCAAGAGTAGCTTACCCTAAATATTTTTAATCAGTACCCAAAAAGTATTCTAGCCCAATTTGATTCACCATTGGCCTATTCATAGCAAGCGAGATGAGTCCTTTCAACTAGAGAGAATATTCATCAAACTCTTAATATGCTCCATATCTTGATCACGCTCTTTTTCTATTTTTAATGGTTCTATAGACATCATTACTGCATAAGTATAACCAAAGACTTAAAAGTCTCTAATATGCCAACCACTGCTTTTTTTAACCTTATCACGTATTGTTATCACATCGGTATAAGTTTGCTTTATAAATAATCCTCATAAACTATATAAACAATTGGTTTTGTTGCAAAAGTTTAATGACATGTAAAAAGACTCTATCAAGTTCTTATCAATCAACTTATGGTTTTGAAATACTTTTGGCTTCTTGTTAAATTGAAACCATGACTCATACAATGCCTTAGTAGGTAGCTGCTTAAAACATTTTCGTCCTTCAGCTGTAACATCTTAAATAATGACAAGAACCTCTCAAGGAACTTGATAATGCTCAAACTACTTTTCAAAACTAATCAAAAGAGTAGGCAGCCGTCATCAATAAAATTATTCAACTAAGAGTCGGGATCAAATGCACCAAGGAATTGTGTGAGTTGAAAATTCAATTTGGTAATTAAATCACAACTAATCTCAATGTAGTAAACAAGGAAAATAGGTGGATGATTTCACCAAATTTAACAACACGAATTCAGGCTCACAATTGTAACAATCTCTAAGCAAGCAAAGTTTGTTCACAAATTTAGTTGACTGTAGAGGTGTGGTGGATTGAACATTGATATCACTAGGGGTAGTATCGAATAGCTCAATAAAACTAAATAAACATGGATAGGCTTCAATAGTGTTAATCTTCTTTCGATCTCGTAACACTAGTTAATGGGATCTCTTTTCAATCTCATTCATGCAGTTTTCAATTTAAACCATTACCTTGGATTTACAATTAAGCATGACTAAATTGCAGACATCAAACTAATTACCTACTCATATTGGTCTCTTTCGAGCTAAAATCAAATTGGCCACCTTAATTCATGAGTTACCCATATGGTAACAATTCAAATCCATGATTAACAGCTATAAAATAGAGCAATTCAATATACCCACTAAGTTAAAACAACACCCAACTGCATAATCACACCTCAACATGTTGGGGTTTTAGCCACACATCACAAAGTGTAAAGAATTTATACCTTGCACCAAATCAGTTGTGGGTAACATGAATTTGAGAAATTACAAGAAACCCCACTTCAAATTCAACTTCAATTTATCAAATTCAAGATAAAAAATTTAACCTCCCAAAACTAAAAGTGTTATTCAATCAATTGGAAGTGTGTCTCTCCACAATTTTCGAACCCCTATTTCTCTGTCCTTTAGGATATTCATGGTTTCCTGAGATTCGGCCCAAAACTCAATATGTTATTCGCTCGGTGACGTCAGTCGGGATTACTAAGTTCATTCAATAAATCGCACTCATGATTCAGCTAATCATCTTCTTGCTCCATGCTTCAGGTGTTTGAACCTCAGTCGGCGATCCCGTTTGAGTAAGCTTTTCTCATTGAGTGAATCACTAATTGCCACTGTTTTTCAATTTTTAAACTACTATTTTATCACCTGATACTGTCAAAAATGGTAATGTTCACCTTGTTTGCCTTTTGCATTCAGCGCATCTCTATCTTTTCACGAGTTCACCATCTAGCCTCAAGTAATTCACTCAATGTATTGTAAATTTGGGTACTATTGTACCCCTTTGGTTATCCACCCTTTTCAACAGGCGATCACATAATGTGGAGTTTACACTTGTTTTCATAATTTTTGGCTATTCTTTCACACATTCACCCCTCTCATGTCAATTAGCCTTTGTAGCTGCAGATCATCAAAATATCATTCGAGTAGGACATAATTAAGCATTGAGGACACTAATTATTGAGTTAAATAGTCCTCATGTGAGTGCAAATCTACCATTCATCAACACCCCCAACTTAAACTTTTATTTGTCCTCAAGTAAATCTAGAACATAATTTGCCCAATAAGGGTGTCTACAATAGTATTCAATGAGTCCTAACATGCAAGTGCCATTACAAGACTATTCTCAACAACTTGCTACACTAAATCATGATCAAGAAGCTTCTAATGATAACTAGCCGGTTTCAGCACAACCTCAAGATCACTATAACTTTTTTTCTTATACAAGACAATGTTTCAACAAATGCATTCAAGTTCCTTCACATCAAGAAAGATTTCATGCCCTCACAAAGCAAATAAACAAACAAATAAGGATTCAATGCAACTCTCACTCTCTCAAAAGAGAGACATGTAAGCTTCATTCCAAAGGTTTGCCTATATTTCCAATCATCACACACCTAGTTCATGCGAGATATCAAGGGTTTTTAGGGTTGTAATTGAGCTGAGGGTTAAGGTATGGTCAATTTGGCTTGGTGACGTTGCCCTTTTAAAATATTGTTGCAATAATCTTCACATCTTCTCAAGTTCTTTTCATTTTTATTCATTTGAGAACTCAAACTTGAATTTGTCACTCACTTTATTCAGGATCTCCTTATTTCATCAACTTCTCTTTTTCATTTCCATTTTTAAAAATTGAACCTGCATTTTTTTAAAGAGGGGTTCTTACATCCTTCTTTTTGTAATGAACTTCAAAGTTGAGTCTTTTGTCATCTTTATTTTCCCTTCACTTAGCTTTCATTCCTCATTCCTTTCTGCACCCCCAACTTAGGCATTTGGCCTAAGTTGTCTATTAAATTATAATAATTCTTCATAACGGATTTTGGATGAGAAAGTGGGGACAATATAGGCTCAAGAGGTTTCAATTTGGTTTTGTCAACAAATGGTTTAGGCTCAAATGGTTCCAAGACGGATGCATACTCTCACAAAGTAGTCACAAAGGATATGAAATTTGGGTTCCCTCTTGGAATTGTTTCCCAAGATTATGCCTTACACTTACCAAGGATTAGACGATTAGACTAATAAGCGAAAATTCTAGGATTCCACATACATTCTTTCAGGTAAGACCTCACCATATATGGCACTTCAAATACACACATTTAGCACAACCCAAAAGTATCAAAATTGTACGTGTGATGTTCATTGCAAGGCTCACTTCGAAACGTAGCTAGTCAACAAAAGATTCAAAGACATCACCTAAAATTATGCCCACATCGATATCATTCTTGCAACACCAATACTATACATCACGCTCATCATGACTACTATTTAAGACATCGATATTTAACCCAATCGACCCTCAAGTTATTATTAGTGAAAACTCAAGCATTTTATAATTTTAAAAACCCATGGGGAGATCAGGGTAAAGAGAGAACAAACTAAATAAAACAACATCAAAATAACAAAACAAATCAAAGGGGAGGTTTGGCACAAATGGCCTCACCCCACCAAAGAGTAAAATGTAGTATCCTCAATGTAAAGAAATGATACGATCAAGTGCACATGGAGGAACTACCTAAATGAGTGAGAATTGAGACCGTTGAACCATTTGGCGGATTGCCAACCAAGGTATGAACTCTGACTATACCAATAGCTTAGGAGAATTTTTACTTCAATTCGGTGAGCTACAACTTGATCCCCAAAGTCGATCGGAGAATCGTCAAAAATCCATGGCCAACAGCGAATTTATGAAATAATCCTTTTTGCAACTCCATCCTTATAATACTTCAAACATTGGTGGTAGGTAGATGGGATTACTTTGTTCTCATGTACCATGGCCTACCAAGCAAAATTTATATGAAATCTTTTCATCAATTACATGTAACCAGACGTTTGATTGCAACTCTCTGATGGTGAGGTCTATTTTTAGGGTTCCTATGGCCCTTTGTCCTCTTTAATTGAATCCTTGGATCATCAAACGACTGTCAGTAAGATGTGTAATTGGATCATCAAAGATCATTGTGAGTATTGGAAAGATGTTTATTTCAGATCCTCTATCGACTAGGATTTTGTTTACCCTTTTCTCACGTACAAACTTATATACCATGAGTTTACGGTATTTTTAATACATTTCACTTAAGAGTTGTGTGTGGCTAGGGCCATTTTGTAGTGGTATTAATGTGTTTTTATCTTGTTTGCAAGAAATAAGTTCAGACGTAGGAGCTAGGAGACTGCTGAAGAAATATTTTAGAAAAGGCCACCTACGGACATGACCTATGGACCATAGGTCCAGTCACGGTCCGTAGGTGTAGGGCATAGATTAATGGGAAAGGCTTGAAGAAATAATCAGGGAATTCTTGACCAAGTGTGGAACCACGACCATGATCGACGGACCGTAGTTCGACCTACGGGCCATCCTGCAAGTCTGTCAACTAATTCAGAGAAGGTGTTCCCCTGATTTTTATCAAACTAAGTATGAGACTATGGAGGAGGATCCACGGACCGTGGATCGAGTCACGGTCCGTGTTGTTGAGCCGTCATTTGGCACTGAGAGTTGGAGTTCCAAGCTTCAGAAAATTGGCTGACTCCCAAACAAAAGAAGGGACCTACGGACCGTAGGTCAGTCCACTGTCCATACGTCAGTGTCGTCAACTGCAACTGCATCCATAAACTTTATTTTCTTATTTCATTTCTTTCTTAGTTGGGACTTGTTTTTCAATATATAGGCCATGTAAACCTCATTTTTGGGGGTAAGACCTTATTATTTTAGTTCTAGTTTTTGGCTTTGGAGATTAACTTTCAATTTTAGCAATTCTTTATTTCGTAAGTTCATTTTGAAAATATTGACTTTGAAATTCAAGTTGAGATTATGAGTTTCTTCTACTTATTACGTAAGTTCATGATTTCTTCATCTAAAAATATGTATTGTGTTCTTGCTACAATGGGTAACTAAATCCACAACTAGGGTTGTGGGAACCATGAGCGATTAACAAAGTATGAATAGCAACTAAGTAATTCTTGAATAGTGTTATTGCATGCATTGATAATTCTTTCGTTTAGAAGTCTTTTTAGCGGTTGCAAATGTTAGAACTCGCCTTGTTGCTACTTGCCAGACCAATGAGGTAGTTTATAAGAAAAGAATTATCAACATAGATTTAGTGTGATACTATCTAATAGTCTAATGTCAATTGGTGTGAGGGTGAAAACTAAGCCATACATTGATGTGATGTCTAATATGAGGTAAATGTAAGGGTTAGTAAATTATACACACGTAGCCGGACCAAGGTGCGGGATGAAATTCTCTAGTTGTCGGACCAAGGAATTAGAGATACCTAACTTATCACTTTGCATATAATACACTAGGAAAGGGTTACTATTACTAGGATTACCGCGTTATGAGCTTATGGGGATCACGTACACCCTAGTTTCTCTCTCATCTTGATAACAACTAAAGTTTGAATCTTGCTCACTGATTATTCGCATAATTTCCAGAATTTGTTGCCCCCCCTCTTTAATCACTTGTTTCGGAAATACGTTGACTAAATGAATATAATCGTGGGTTAAAGTTATGCCTAAACCATATTACTCGTGGGATCGACCCCAACCTGCAAGTTGAGTTCTTTACTTGATAACGATCGCTTATACTTCTTTAGGGAGGTGTAATTTGAGCGTATCAAATTTTGGCGATGCTGCCGGGGAATAAGGCTTTTAGATTAAGTTTAACTACATTATTGAACTTTAGTCAATTAATTCCTAATTTTACTTTTTCTTTTGTTTTTATTTCTCTCAAGTTCCTACTCTAGTGTATGTTAAGTACACAAAGTCAAGGTGAATGGTTGACTCCTTACGATCAAGAATTGAATAGAACTTTGTGAAGGATGAATAATCAAGGTGTCCCAGTAAATCCTATCGGAGGAAATCTAGGTGATGGAGTTGAGTTGCAGCTTCCTAGGGTTAATAATGAGAATGCTGAAAATCAAGGTGGAAATCTTTTGGGAGATGCATTGAGGGTGCAGAATCCACTAGAACTGAGGCTACGTGATAACTATAGGGTCGACTTCAATGCCACTGAATCTAAAGGACCTATTGTTCTACCTTCTCTACCTACGGGGCATACATTTGTGCTGACGAGCAGTCTGATGTAGATTCTTACAGCGAGGAGTTTGTTCTCTAGTATGGCATCAGATGATCCACATGAGCACATGGCCAAGTTGAGGACTGTTTGCAAGAGTTGTGTGCGTCAACCAGATTTAGACATGGATGTAATTTGGTTGAGAGTCTTCCATCTATCATTGATCGAAGATGTTGCTGTATGGTTTACTGAGCTTCTTTATAACTCAATTCACATATCGGATCAATTGTATATAGTGTTCATGGCAAACTACTTCCTAGGGTCAAATAAGTTGAACCACAAAGATAAACTCAACAACTTCGTAGCACTGCCTGGAGAGTCTGTGAGTAGTTCGTGGGATAGGTTCACTGCTTTCATAAGAAGTGTTCCAAACCACCGTATTAATGGTGAGTCACTGAAAGAGTATTTCTACAGAGGCCAAGATGACAATGGTAAGGCTTTCCTTGATACTATCGCAGGAGGATCATATGGTGAGTGCACTTTTGAGGAGATCATTGAGAGATTGGAGAAGATTTCCTGGAATAATAAAGCATGGAGCACTCGAAAGTCAGACATTGAAAGAAGCAATTTTGCAATTAAATCTACACCTAGTCAATCTACCGATGACATTCGTGAGAAGATGGCTCAGATGAGGACATAACTTGGGTTCGTGTTGAAGCATGTGAGTGGAGGTACCAAAAAGATAAATGTTGTGAATTATTTGACTAAAAATCCACCACCAATTGAGAAGTGCTACTATGAAGAGGATACTTATGTAGTGAATGATCAGACAGGGGGTTTATAAAACAAGCCCAAGGTTCCAATTCAGATAATTGGCACCAAGGTCAAGGAAACCAAGGTTAGAACTATGGCAACTACAACCGAGAGGGTCATTATGTACGGGATGGGAACTACAATCGCGACAACAACTACAACCGGAACAACTATGGCAACAGAAATGATAGGTGTGGGCCATATGTTCCTCCTCAAAATCGGGAATCTGGTAATAGGAAAGCTGGGGGTAGTATGTCACGTACTGCAGATATGATGCCGAAGATGATGAAGAGATTTGACTAAACTGATGAAAATGTGAAGGAGATGCGAAACGACTTGTCTGGAATAGGTCAAAAAGTTGATGCCCATGCAGTGTCGATCAAGTAGCTTGAGAAGCAGATGAATCATTTGTCCACTACAGTCAATCCAAGACAGCCCGGCACACTTCCTAGCAATACCATCCAAAATTCAAATAATGATGGGCATTGTATTGCAGCCACTACTCGAGGGGGTAAGCAGACCATTGAGCCACCTATGTTGTCTAAGGTTGAAGTTGAGGTTACTAAAGATGATGATGTGATCGAGGTTACTGGAGAGTCCGAGAATGCAATAGAGAAGAAAGTGGAGATAACCCAAAAAGTTGTCCCCATGCCTAGACCGCCACCTCCCTTCCCACAAAGGTTAGTGAAGAAGACTGAAGAAGGCTAAATCATGGGATCCAAGTTGAAAGAGATAAATTGAACAAGTATGGTCGTCCCCTGTTGGGATGTACTATTAAACCTAAATTGGGGTTATCTATACCGCAGGTTTATTAGTATGTTGAAGCAGTTTTCCATGAATGTTCCATTGATAGAAGCTTTGGAGCAAATGCCTGGGTATGCGAAGTTTATGAAAGATTTGGCGACAAAGAAACGGGCCGTGAGTTTTGAAGATGATGATAAGTTGCAACATTGTAGTGCTATTGCTATAGGGTCCCTTGTGCAGAAGAAAGAGGATCCTGGTGCTTTCACTACTCCTTGTACCATTGGGTTGCTACATTTTTCCAAGACGTTGTGCGATTTGGGTGCTAGTATCAACCTAATGCCATTGTCTATTTACAAGAAGTTGGGTTTAGGGGATCCAAAACCGACTGCGATGTGATTGCTCATGGCCAATAGAACTGTGAAGAGGCCCATTGGTGTGCTCCATGATGTACTAGTGAAAGGGGACTATTTTATCTTTCCGGTGGATTTTGTGATACTTGATTGTGAGGTTGATTTTGAAGTTCCCATCATTCTTGGGAGACCATTCCTTGCCATTGGGTGCGCCTTGGTCGATATGGAGAATGGGTAGATGAAGTTCCGATTGAATAATGAAGAGGTAACTTTCAATATTTGCAGATCCATGTAGTAGAGTGGTGAGCTCAAGTCGGTATCAGTGGTGAATCATATTGTAGAGAGTGGTTCTGAGGTGCCTATTGAAGAGAGATTGGGTGTTATTGCACTAGCAGCGGTAATGATGAACTTTGAAAGTGATGGTTTTGAAGACTAAGATGAATTGGTCGCTGCACTTGATAGGTTTGAATTCTGTTCAAAACCAAGGAGATTGGAGTTAGACATGAAGAATTGCGATGCTCCACCAGCAAGACCGTCTGTTGAGGAGGCTCCAAAATTGGAGCTTAAGGCTTTACTATCACATTTGAGGTATGTATTCTTAGGGAGAGATGGTACCTTACCAGTCATCATTGTGGCATATTTGAATGTGACACAAGTTAAGGCATTGGTTTTCGTGTTGAAAAGGTTCAAAAGGGCTATTGGGTGGACTATTGCAAACATTATTAGGATCCCTCCTGGCATTTGTTCTCATAAAATCCAACTCATGCCGGATCACAAGCCTAGTATTGAGCACTAGCGAAGACTAAATCCGCTTATGCAAGAGGTAGTGAAAAAGGAAATCATCAAGTGGTTGGATGCCAGAGTTATTTATCCCATTGCAGATAGTAGTTGGGTTGTCTTGTTCAGTGTGTGCCCAAGAAAGGTTGGATGATTGTGGTTCCGAATGCAAAGAACGAGCTTGTTCCGATGCAGCCCATGACTGGATGGAGATTCTTCATGGACTACCGCAAATTAAATGCTTGGACACAAAAGGACCACTTCCCTATGTCGTTCATGGATCAGATGTTGGATCGACTTGCTGGTAAGGGTTGGAATTGTTTTCTTGATGGTTATTCAGGCTACAATCAGATTTCTATAGCTCCATAAGACCAAGAGAAGACCACCTTCACTTGCCCTTATAGTTCTTTCACCTTCAAACGGATGCCCTTAGGTTGTGCAATGCTCAAGCGACCTTTCAGGGTTGTATGATGTCAATATTTTCTAATATGGTGGAGGACACTATTGAGGCATTTATGGATGATTTCTCTATGGTAGGTGACTCCTTTGAACGTTCTCTAGAGCATTTGGCCGAGGTGCTTAAAAGGTGTGAATAGTGCAATCTTGTGCTCAATTGGGAGAAGAGCCAATTTATGGTGAAAAAAGGGATAGTTCTGGGTCATGAAATTTTTGAGAAGGGCATTGAGGTTGATAGAGCGAAAGTTGAGGTAATAGAAAAGCTTCCACCACCTATCTCTGTTAAAGGTGTTAGAAGTTTTCTTGGGCATGCAGGTTTCTATAGGAAGTTCATCAAGGATTTCTCCAAAAATGCACATCCGTTGTGCAAACTACTCTAAAATGAGTATAAGTTTGATTTTGATGATGCTTGTCTGAGAGCATTTGGAGAGTTGAAGGAGAAGTTAGTTACTGCACCTATCATTATTTCACCGGATTGGGGGCAACCGTTTGAAGTGATGTGTGATGCGAGTGGAATGGCGCTTGGTGTGGTATTGGGACAGAGGCTAGAGAAGATTCTTCATCCTATTTACTATGCTAGCAAATCTCTAAATATGGCTCAAAAGTAATCTACAGTGACTGAACAGGAGCTTCTTGCAGTGGTTTTTGCATTCGAGAAATTTCGATCCTACTTGCTTCGTACTAAGGTCATTGTGCATACTGACCATTCTAAATTGAGGTATTTGATGGCTAAGAAGGATGAAAAACCGAGGTTGATTAGATGGGTGTTGTTGCTGCAAGAGTGCGACTTTGTGGTGAAAGATAGAAAGGGGACAAAAAATCAAGTTGCCGATCACTTGTCCAGATTGAAAGAAGAAGCTATGCTCAAGCTTGGTGATAGGGCTGAAATTAATGATGTTTTTCCAGATGAACATGTATTGGTGGCTTCTCATGATTTGATTCCTTGGTTCGCAGACTTTGCTAACTACTTGGCAAGTGATTTGGTGCCATCAGATTTGTCTTTTCACCAAAGGAAAAAATTTATGCATGATGTGAAAAAGTTCTTTTGGGATGAGCCTTACTTGTATCGTAGATGTGCTGATGGGATTATTCATCGATGTGTGCCCGAGGTCAAGATGGTGAGTATACTAGATGAGTGTCATTCATTGCCTGTTGGTGGGCATCATAGTGGTATTCGGACTGCGCATAAAATTTTGCAGTGTGGGTATTACTAGCCTACCATCCACCAAGATGCTCATGATTTCGCCAAGTATTGTAACTGTTGCCAAAGAGAAGAAGGAATTTCAAAGAGGCAAGAGCTTCCTATGAATCCTATATTGGTGTTAGAGTTGTTAGATGTATGGGGCATTGATATTATGGGTTCATCTTTGAGTTCACATGGGATGAAGTATATTCTTATTGCGGTTGATTATGTGTCCAAGTGGGTGGAAGCAATTGTGCTTCCCAACAATGAAGGTAAAAGTGTCACCGCATTCTTGAAAAAGAATATCTTCTCCACATTTGGTACACCTAGGGCATTTATCAGCGATGAAGGTTCCCACTTTTGTAATAAATTCTTCAAGGTGTTACTCGAGAAATATAGAGTCCGCCACAATGTAGCCACTCCTTACCATCCATATTCTAGTGGCCAAGTTGAAGTGTCCAACAGAGAGATCAAACAGATTTTGGCGAAGACGGTGAATTCTAATAGAATTGATTGGTCAAGGAAGCTTGATGATGCTTTATGGGCCTATCGCACCTCATTCAAGACTCCCATAGGTATGTCCCCCTACCAACTTGTATATGGGCACTAAAGAAGCTAAATTTGGACTGGGGCGCCGCATCAAATAATAGAATGAGTAACTTGAATGTGCTTGATTAGTTTTTTCCTAAGAGCTTATGAAAGGTCAGCCTTGTACAAGGAGAAGATGAAGAAGTATCATGATCAAAGGATTGAAAAGCGAGAATTTGTTGTGGGTGATCTTGTGCTTCTATTCAACTCTAGGTTGCACTTGTTTTCGGGCAAGCTCAAGTCCAAATGGACCGGGCCATTCTTAGTCACGCAAGTGCTCCCACATGGAGCGATCGAACTTGAGAACAGTGAGGAAACAAGGTTCAAGGTAAATGGGCTAAGGATTAAGGTCTATCTGGGAAATGCGGAAAGTGTGCAAGAAGTTGTTGAGGCTTGCGTCATGCCGCAGCGTTAATCAAGTGCTGCTTGGGAGGCAACCCAAGATGTACAATCTAGCCAACTATAGGTTTTTCTTTTTGGTTTAACAATTTTCTTTGTTTAATTGCCTTTTCTGTATTCCTTTAGATAGGTGCTTTATTTTTGTTTCAGTGTTGGCTAGATATAGCATAGGGTCCATGTCTAAAATGTGTTCAGAAAATGTAGAAAGAAAGGCCTAACAGTTGCTACATGTGTAGGGTTGAAAGGCAATATTTGTAGAAAAGGTCTGGTGCAGAGGTCTGCGGAGACCATCGACGGTCCGTGGGTCAAACCACGGACCGTGAATGGTATCCGTAGACCCCAGGTGAGATCTCTAATTTTTCTAAGTAAGAAAGTGACCTACGGACCCTATCTACGGTCCGTAGGCCGACCCACAGACCGTAGACGGGGTCTCGTGGGTCCAAACCCTAGTTTCTGTCTGACCCGACCCGAAAACCTTCTTAATAAAACCCCTCATTTTTTAAACACCCCCCATTACCAAAAACTCGCCCCAACCATTTTAAAACCTCTCCTCTCCTTAAATCCCTTCATATTACTCCCATATCCCATAAATCACTCCCCTTCCATTTCCCCATTGTCCCAATTCACTCTCTTCTCTCCCAAATTCCCTCATTCTCCATTTTCTAAAGGTTTTAGTGTTCGGGTTCGGAAAAAAGGCTAGTAAGAAGTTGTTGGAAGTCTAAAGTCATCACACCATCACCCACTTCCTTTGCTTGTAAGGTAATCGACTTCCTCTTAACTTTGAATTCCGGTTCATTGCTGTTATTGAAAGTCAGGAATTGGATCTTGACCTTAGGTGTGATATTGTATGTGTTCCGCATGAATTGTATGTTAGAAACACCCATTGGACGATAGATAGTGATTGTGTATTTTTAGTAATTAAATAATTTGGTGAAAATTTGGTCTAAATGAAAGTTTCGACCTAGGTTTCCTAAGTTTGGTATGCAATACATGTTGAAAAACGAGTAATTGGAGCCCTAGAGATGACAAAGTGTCATAAATTGTGTTGAAATGCATGATTAGACTTAGGATGTATGTTTGAAATTGTCAAAATTTGGTTTAAACATGAGGCATGTCGACTACCTGGCACAAACTTTATCAATGAGACCCCTTCTACGGACCATAGGTCAGTCAATAGACCATAGATCAGGTCCGTGGTTTGTGGCACATAGCAATTCCACTAAGTATGGAACCACGAAGGTCGACTATGGTCCGTAGGTCAACCTATAGACCGTTCTGCACATCCGTGGTTCCCATCAGAGCCCAACTTTTTTGGGACATCTGACCAACGGAGGGGATCCACGGACCGTAGGTACACACTGTACGTGGCCAATGAAGCCACTGTTTGGAAATTTTTTTAGGTTTTTGTTTGGTTCGTTCTTTGTTCTAAAAAAAATTTAAGTGTGTTTTTAGTTTATATAGGTACTAATTCTCCGTCCATAGGTACCATGGCCCCGAAGAAAGCTCTAGCCATCAATGGTAGATCTAAATAAATGGAACCAACCTGTCGTCTAATCAATGAAGATACAGATACGGAGAATGACCCTGCATATGTCCCCCCCCCCACTGGAAGGACATCCCCTGCAGCACCCAGGACTACCTGTAATCAATCCAAAGAGGTGGTTCCCGATATACTCACTGGCTCCCAGTCTAATGAGGAGGATAAACTGATCGGATCACCGACTGGGTCTGCTTCTGGTCCTGAGTCCACCTCTGCTTCAGGTTCTGCTTCTGGCTTCGCAACAGGCTCAAGTTTACATGGTCGGGCCGCCTCGTTTGATGAGGCTACTAGTTCGGGGGAGGTTCCAGAGCCACCAAACACAGGCCCTGCTTCGGTTACTAAGAAGCCTAATAGATGGTGCATTGAGGGTTAATGGCATATCTACAGGGATGCCATGATGTTAAATGAAAAAGAGAAGATGACTCGGCTTATCACAGAAGAGCGCAGAGTTCTCACGGGGAGCCTCCACACCATACCCGACATTCATTGGCTCTTTCAGCAACACAAATACGAGTGGATGGCTCGGCGCCCCAGGAATTATAGCGAGGAGATAGTAAGGGAGTTCTATGCTTCCTACGCAGCCACCCTCCGTGGCTTTATTCATAAAATTGCCAAGCCCATATCCCATGTCCCACTCACAGCAACACTAGGGCGTTGATTTTCTGTGGATATATCTGAGAACACCATCGATTGTTTCCTCTACGGCCTTGTCCGCACTTGGGCACTCAATACGACAAAGTTTGACTATAGATGGGACATCGTGCGCATCAGGGAGTTCCAGCAAAATGGAGAAAAAAGGGAGACTGTATTACATTGGCTAGCACAATACATTGCTACTGACGGAGATTGAGCATAGTGGGTCACCACCCTGGGTTTAAGCATCAAGAAGGCCATTCTCACATTGGTAGCCAAGTTCTTCTGGCTTTTGGTTCGGAACAGGGTCTCAGCCACTAAGGCCGATAATGCCCTTACTTGGGTTAGAACGGCAATGGTTGCGGCTTCGGTAGCTGGGTTCGAGATTAATTTTGCCCGCATGTTGTTGGCAGAGATCCATGAGAGGGCGTTCAGGTCTACCACTACTTTACCCTTCCCGTGAATGATCTTTCAGTTGTGCAGGGATGTCGGGGTACTTATCCGGCATTGTGACAAATTGGTAAAGGTGACCGAAACCCTTGACATTCGCCTTACTCGGGATGAGGCAAACGTAGCTGCCTCATAACGTGGTCCACAGATCGAGGTGCCGCCATTAGGAGAAGATTTAGTAGTTGATGTGGAGCAGTTGCAGGTTGAGGAACCTGCCCCTCCAGATGGTCCAGGCCGTTCATAAGCGCCCGGATGCATTCAAGTTGAGAGTCCTCGAGCGACTAGCCCCTGATACACATATGTCCTCTTTCCATACCGAGTTAGACAGTCTCCGGGCCGACATTGATGACATCCTTGCCCCACCCACAGATGAGCCAGAGTCTGCACCTATTGCATTAGCTGATGATACAGTGCTTGATGCTTTATTCAGATATGACGTAGCACAGCCCGAGCCCACCCATGCTCGTGGGAAGAGGCACCACTCTAGTCACATTTCTGACACTACTGAGGATGCTCCAGCAATGAAGCGGGAGCGCCAACAGAATGAGGAGGCTAGGAGAGCCTCCATTGTGGATGAGGAATTACTCCAGCAGAAGGTTCGTGAGAGTACTCTTGGAGCCTCGAGTTCTACGCCTACCACTGAGGCCACTGTACGAGATGATGTGAGCACCACTGATGGTTCAGTAAGAGTAATTGATAGCACTACTGAGGGTACTGTGATAGATGATATGGGAACTACTGAGGGTGATCCAAGTGTTGTTCCAGCAGGCTCCGGGAAACCAGACCCACCTGCTTATTGATTAGTCTTTGGCACTATGCGTCACAAGTTTGCTTCACCCAATCCTTTAATCATTACTTTTCGTGCATTGGGGACAATTGAACTCTATTTTGTTGGGGGTGGGGTAAATGGATTGTGAGTGATAGGGTTAAGTCTGAGTAACCCAACTCATAATCCTCTCTTGGGTTTTCTTGCCTGTGTTCTTTTTCCCCAAGAGACTGTTTTAGTTTCTTCTTAACCGGCATGTGTTAGGAGTGTATGTCTAGAAGCAGGACAAAGAATGAAGCATGATGGCATAATTAAGAATTAAAAATGATACCCATAAAAAATTATTTGTGATATGTGCTAAAATCTGTAGACTAGAATGAGTTGAATATGTTGGCTCTGAGTATGACATGATAAAGAACCAACTTGATCTCATGACTTAAGCTAAAACTTGAACTGGATAATCTGATAATCTGATAATGAAACTATGTGCCAAGAGTGTGTGAGAATGGTTGATTGTTAAGATAGTTTTGTGCCAATCTAGAACTTTTCCCGTTGGTCCTGCTAGGATCATCTAGGCTAGAAGTTAGGAAGTGATCATAGGCCACTGTTCAAATTAGTCCACTTAAGCCTAAAATGATCTAACCAAATGGTAGAATTATTCCTTTTTGATGCAAATGTTTGAGCCTAAATTTGACCAAATCTTTTGATTCACCTAACTCAGCTTCCCTTACAAACATGTATTGTCCCCGGTCCCTCCTTGGACAGGTGCACCTTGACTTAGGCCAAAAGCCTAAGTTGAGGGTGGCTAGGCCCAAAAAGTTACCTCGATCTTGGCCCTGGTCTGACATCAGACATTGTGCACCTTAACTAATGCAAAATGCATAAGTTGAGGGTGGCTATGAAAAAGGAAACCAAATGGAAAAAGGGTATGAAATGAGTTTCGTGTTGAAAAGAGGACAAAGTATGAAAGAGGATGTGACTTTGTGCAAAAAAAGCAAAAGAAAAGTATGAAAAGAAATAAAAGAAAAGAGAGTAAAAGAAAAAAAAATTGAGAAATAAGAGTCAAAAAGTCAAAAGTTGCATCCTTGGTTAAAAAGAGTTAAGGGAAAGAAATTGAGATGAAAAGTTGCCAAAAATAGGTCAAGGAAGAGGTAAATAGCCAATGTGATGTCAAGGAGGGCAGACAGTCACTAAAAAGTACCTAAATGTACCACACCTGACCACGACCCTACGTTATAAGCTAAGAAAAGTCCTATAGTGTTCCTAGCAACTAGTTTGGAGAGTCTAAGCAGTGAAAATAAGGGCAAGCCTATGGTAGAAGCCTAAAACAAGCATGTAATATCATTACTACAGCACACATCAAGGAGGAAACATCAACTCCACATAAAAAAGCAATACAACAAGACTTTCATTCAATTCAAGGAAGTATGAATAACATCTACCACTCAATATGCACAAAACTTTACCATCTCTCATTTCTTTGGAGGAACTTCCTTCTCCATAGCATATCTTGCTCATTACAAGATTTAGAGGCTCAACATACAATTTCTCTCAAAAAGAAATAATCATGCAACATCAAGATCACATCAAGGCATGATCAACTAGGCATCTCATGGAGCAATTTAAACAATTCTTCATAAATGCATATAAATCATGAGAGACATAATCATGAAAACTCATTTATTTACTTAAACAAGAATTCAACTAAAATATGCACATCACAAGGAGAATATGGAAACTCAATTCACATAACACTCCAACATGCAACATGCTACTAAGAACTCTTTGTTTTCAAGCTTGAATTAGAA
>JAJOOE010002128.1:0-79087 GCA_036250405.1 Solanum raphanifolium
GAATAATAAACCCAGAATTTCAACTTGAATTGCAAAGCCAAAATCTTCAAAACGAACTTAGGAAATCAATAATTGTTAGGTTTTCCAATTAATCTCCCAAGTCACAAAGTAAAACTAGAATAATAATGTCTAACCCCCAAAAACGAGGTTTACATGCCCTATTTATAGAAAACAAATCCTAAATTAAAAGGGAAACAAATTAAGGAAAGTTTGTTCAGGTACGCGTCTTCAATCCACGAGACTGACTTACGGACCGTCGATGGATCTACGGTCCGTAAGTCCCTTCCGTCAGCCAGGACTTAGAAAATATTTCAGCTTCCAAAAATCAGTTTCTCTAAAGCAAACGACGAACTAGCAGTATGGACCGTAGATCGATCTATGGTCCGTCAATCCCCTCCGTAGCTCCATACTTCGAATCTTCAAAAATCAGGTACTGGAACCCTCACAGTATCAATCTACGGATCAATAGTACGGTCCATAGATCAACCTACAGACCGTCAATGGACACCGTTGTTCCACACTTGGTCAGATTTCCCTGATTTGTCCTCCATACATTGCCTGCTGATCTACGGTCATCATCTACGGACCGTAAATGGACCTACGGTCCGTCGATCACCTTCGTGAATGCCCTTCTTCTGCAATTTCTTTCAGCTGTCTCTATACTTTCGCGCATGAACATCTTTCCTGCAAAACATGATAAAAACACATAAGAACCAATATAAAAAGGCCCTAGACACACACAACTTGTAAGTGAAATGTATTAGAAATACCGTAAACTCACGGTATAATGACCTGTTCCCATCGTTATGGAAAAACCAATGGGGAAATAATTTGGGCCAGAAAACTTCTGAGTAGTAACTTCAAAATTTCTAGCCTAGGCCAGTCTTGGATAAAATCTGTGTCAGGTGAGGTCTAGGGAATCTGGTAATGGATGGGGGATTTAATTATGAATTTGATCACATGAGTGGATGGCCAAGATGTTAAGGAGCCTGTACGACTTTACAGAATCAAATTTGGGTGAGTAGAACTCCCGAAACTGATCTTGGCGTGAAAGGGTAGTTGTAGAATGTCAAGGGTTGAAGGTGTTTTGCGAAATGGAAGCTTGGAAACTCAAATTGCGAGATTCTATCTCCGTGCAAGCCGCCAGGACGGGATTAATCTTGTCAGGCGGGGTCGCTGTGGTGGGATGGGGCCTACTATGGTGGGACAGTCGCGACTTAAATTGGGGAAAAACCCCAAAAATGTTATTTTCTGTAAAACTTAGTTCTTAAGAGCTAAGGGACGACCCAAGGCTGTTTCTTGACAGATTTCCACGAATTCTAGCGCTACAGGTAAGATAATTACTCCCCTAATCCGTATTTTGATTCTTAAAACTTAGAATCTTGGGTAATTATCGTTGGGGGAGGGTTTTGGCTTAAAGTTAATGGTGGAAAGAACCCTAGTTGAGCATTAGGATCTTGGGTTTGGCCTTGGGTTGATATTTTGATTAATATTCGGGTAAATTAGGCGTTGCTTATTGATCCTTTGCGTTAATTACTTGTTTTAGACTAAGAAAAAACTGAAAGACCCGGAAAGGGAAGGCTCAAGTGTTTTAGGAGTATTCAGGCTTGGTTTCGAGGTAAGTGATGTTGCGATTTCCTGTTGTGTGATATATGCTGGTTAATTGCTTCATTGTATGCGTGCATGTATGTGAATAAGGAAATGTTAATCGAATATAATGAAATGATTATGTGTGAACAATTACATGCCATGAACTTTTTACTTGACTGTGTGACTATGTGCACTATTCATTATGGTGTAGTAGTGATTGTAGTTGTGCTGATTGGACCGGGTGTCACGTTCTGACATATATATTGGATCGGGTGTCACGTTTCAACACACACACACACATATATATATATATATTGGACCGGGTGTCATGTTCCGACAATATATATATTAGATCGAGTGTCACGTTTCGACACACTAACAGTTTGGGTGTGGGTTCCACGAGAGGATCATTGTAACTTTCATAATTACATGTCATTGATATTAGGAAGTTCCATGTTGTTCCTGAATGATAATTGACTTATGCATTCTGTAAATGTGTGTTTACTGTGTTGTAATTGATTGCTTATATTTCGCTGATCGGAGTAGCCGCGTGATCCTACCAGTACACCGTAGTTTCGTGTACAGATACTGCACTTGCTCTTTCTTTGTTGAGTACAGGGCATCTTCAGGCGGCTAGGCTACTGACAGACCTCAACTAGGTGATCATTGACCGAGATCGGATTCGAAGGTGAGCCAGTTCTTTCAGGCTGCCTTGGGTCCATCTTTAGTTTAGTCCATTATTTTCGGACACAGATTAGATGTCTAAACGTGTTGCTTATGTTTTGGGGGTTGCACCCCCCTTTTCTGAGACTTGTTGAACTGTAGAGTTTTGGTATAATGACTTTCAGGTTCTAGTGGTTGATTTTTTGCAATGATTATGTTAGTTGTTTTTGTTAAACCTTCGAAGTTTATGGGAACTCCATATTTCATTCGTCATTTAAACCTGCTTCCGTATCTTTAAATGTTTTAGTCTCTTTAAGTTACTTAGTCGGGTTGTAGTAATGGTTCTCCCACCGGAGGGTTAGTGTGGATGTCAATTACGATGGTCTGGGTCATGACAAAGTTGGTATCAGAGTGTTAGGTTCGTTGATCTCATTGTATCAAAACACGTCTAGTAGAGTCTTGCGGAACGGAATAGAGACGTTTGTACTTTTCTTCGAAAGGCTATAGGACTTTAGGAAATCTCACTGTCTTCTTCTCCTTTCGTGCTATGACTTGATTCCAATTGGTATCTGGTGATCCAAATTGGTATCTAACCTCCTTCCATCTTCTGTCCGCTGATGGTTAACACGCGATACAATGGCGTTAGGCCCATAGCTCCATCAATGAGCCACAGAGGAGCCCGCAAAAAGAGGCCACGGTCGAGGCAGGGGTAGAGGATGAGAAAGGAGTAGAGGCCGATGAAGGGTAGCACCCACCAGGGGTGGATCCCCAGTTGAGAATGTTCCTAGGGAAGAGGCCCCCCTGCACCCCACGAAGAGGTAGAAGAAAATGTGAAGATCGAAGACGAGGAGGATGTTGGACCAGAGGGGGATGCACAGGTTGAGACTACAAGTCTTCCTCATTTAGACCCAGTGATAGCTCAGCAGATCATGACTTTCCTTAAGGGGTTGGTCGGCTCTGCAGTCCTTCCCACAGTGCAAGCGGCTCATCCTCCAGTCAACATCTCCATTGCTTCTACTGTTCCCAAGTTAGATGGAGCATTAGGCACTGATGCCTTCTTTTGTCCCCTATTGGGTCCTATGATGAGTGATACTGAGCATGAGATGTTGACTAAGTTTCTAAAGCTGAAGCCGCATGTGTTCCATGGTTCAGAAAGTGAGGACGCCTATGAGTTCATTCTGGATTGTTATGAGAGGCTTCCCAAGTTAGGCATTATACATCAACATGGAATAGAGTTCGTGACCTTCCAGCTTCAAGGTGAGTCTAAGCAGTGGTGTAGGGCCTGTGTGGAATGCAGATTTCCAGTCTTTCCCACACTCACTTGGGCACAGTTCCATGCTTTGTTTCTGGAGAAGTATGTTCCCCGGACTTTAAGGGATCACAATAATGATGAGTTCATGGCATTAGAGCAGGGTGTATGACTCTAGCTGCTTCCATGCCTTGTCCAAATATGCTACCTAGTTGGTGACTAAAGAAGAGGAGAGGATTCGTCTATTCATCAAGGGATTAAACCCTGAGTTACAGGTATTGTCTGTTCACATGACCTCCGCACGTAAAAGTTTTAATGAGGTGAAAGAATTTGTCAAGAAAGTGGAAGGAGTTCGACGTGATGGGCATGCCAAGGCTCTGGCTAAGAAGCCAAAAAATGCCGGTAACTTTCATGGTTCCTATTCAAGAGGTTCAAGTAGTCCAACACTTGCAGCCCGACCAATTCAGTCAGCCATACCCGCGGTAGTAATGTAAGAGGACGTCCACAAGACAGGTGATGAGGGAATCAACGAGGCCGTGGAGGCCGGAGAAACACAATGTAGGTAGAGGAGCAGTGCAGCCAGACAAGAAGGTTGTCCGTCAAGATGACATGGCTTAGTTTTATGCCTTTTCGGGCAAGACCGAGGATGAGGCATCTGATGCAGTGATCACATGTACTATTTTTATCTGTGACCGGATGGCTACTATTTTGTTTGATCCGGGTTCTACTTATTCATATGTGTCAGTTCAGTTTGCCTTATGATTTGATGTGGTTTGTGATGTGCTTGATGCCTCCATCCATGTTTCTACCCCAGTTGGAGAGTTTGTAATAGTCACCCATGTATAACGTGCTTGTCTTATTTTATTTATGGGTTTTCAGATTTGGGCTGATTTGGTTATTCTGGATATGATTGACTTTGATATAATCTTAGACATGACTTGGTTGTTCCCCTATTATGATGTGCTTCGTTGTAATACTAAGTATGTGACTCTGGAGATCCCGGGTAGCGAAAAGTTAGAGTGGGAAGGGGTGTACAAGCCTAAGCCATAAAGGTCATATCTTTCATTCGGGCTAGAAAACTCATGGGGCAGGGGTGCTTGGCATATTTGGTTCATATTCAGGATGTTAATGTCGAGTCTCCCTCTATTGAGTCTATTCATGTAGTGTCTGAATTCAAGGAAGTGTTTCCTACCAATTTGCCTGGTATGCCTCCGGATAGGGATATAGATTTCTGCATCGACTTGGAGTCGGTCACTCGCCCCCATCTACATTCCTCCCTATCATATGGCTCCAGCAGAATTGAGAGAGCTTAAAGCTTAAATCCAAGAGCTTCTTGATAAAGGTTTCATCCATCCTAGTGCTTCCCTGTGGGGTGCTCTTGTTTTGTTTGTTAAGAAAAAGGATGCTAGTATGAGGATGTGCATAGACTATTGACAGTTGAATAGGGTCACCATTCGAAATAAGTATCCATTGCCTCAGATAAATGATCTCTTTGGCCAGTTGCAGGGTGCATCAATTTTCTCTAAAATTGACCTAAGTTCTAGTTACCATCAATTAAAGAATAGGCCTAAGGATGTACCAAAAATGACATTCAGGACCCGCTATGGGCACTATGAGTTCTTAGTGCTGTCGTTTGGGTTGACTAATGCGTCTCCCACCTTCGTGAGTTTGATGAGTGGTGTGTTCAAACCATTCCTGTATTCTTTTGTTATCGTCTTTATTGATGATATTTTGGTTTATTCGAAGAGTAAGGAGAGCATGCCGACCATCTTCGTAATGTCTTGGGTATCCTGGAGAAACATAAGTTGTATGCCAAATTTTCCAAGTGTGAGTTCTGGTTGACTTCAGTTGCCTTTTTGGGGCATGTGGTTTCAAAGGAAGGGGTAATGGTAGATCCCCAAAAGATCGAAGTAGTCAAGAACTAGATCCGGCCTAGCTCTGTGGCTGAAGTTAGGAGTTTCATAGGGTTCGCCAACTACTATCGACGGTTTGTGAAAAATATTGCTTCTATCACCACACTTTTGGCAAGGCTGACCCAAAAGAAGGTGCCTTTCGAGTGGACTGACAAATGTGAAGAGAGCTTCCAAAAGCTCAAGACTCTTCTGACCACAACACCTATCTTGGTGCTGCCAGTGGAAGGTAAATATTTCATTGTTTATTGTGATGCTTCACCTTCGGGTTTGGGTGCTGTGTTGATGCAGGATAAGAATGTCATAGCTTATGCATCGCGGCAGCTGAAGGTGCATAAGAGAAACTACCTGACGCATGTTTTGGAGTTGACAGCGTTAGTGTTTTCTCTCAAGATCTGGCGGCATTACCTTTATGGTGTCAAGTGTGAGGTGTTACTGATCATCGTAGTTTAGAACATGTATTCACTTAGAAGGATCTGAATCTAAGACACCAAAGATAGATGAAGTTACTCAAGAATTATGATGTTACCATCCAGTATCATCCGAGTAAGGCTAATGTGGTGGCAGACACATTAAGCCGAAAGACAGTGAGTATGGGTAGTCTAGCTTGCTTGGGTGTGTCCAAGCAACCTTTGGCCAAGGAGATTCAAACCTTGGAGTCTAAATTCATGCAGTTGGGCATCTTAGAGAAAGGTGGGGTGTTAGCCATCATTGAGGTTAGACCCACATTTATTGAGGAGATCAAGGCCAAGCAGTTTGAGGATGAGAGTTTGAATGAGCTCAGAAAGAATATAGTGTCTAGCAAGGAACAAAAAGCGGCTCTTGATGCGGGTGGTGTGCTCAGGTTTAAGAAAAAAAATTATGTTCCCCGAGTGGATGACTTGATTCAGAAGATGTTGAAAGAATCCCATGGTTCGAGGTATTCCATTCATCCGAGTGTGACAAAGATGTAGATAGATTTGAAACGACTTTATTGGTGGCCTGACATGAAGATTGACATAGCTGAGTTTGTGGCTAAGTGCCAAAATTGTCAGCAGGTAAAGTATGAGCACCAAAGGCCTGCAGGTTTGCTTCAGCGAAGCTAATTCCTGAATGGAAGTGGGAAAATATAGCTATGAATTTCGTGGTTGGTCTTCCTAAGACCTTGGGGAAGTTTGACTCTATTTGGGTGGTGGTTGACAGACTGACTAAGTGAGCCAACTTCATTCCAGTCATAATAGATTATAATGCTCAGCAGTTGGCTAAGGTTTATGTGAATGAGATAGTGAGGTTGCATGGGTGCCCCTTTACATCATCTCGGACCATGGTACGCAGTTCACATCTAAGTTTTGGGGGAAATTGCATGAGGATTTAGGCACTCAACTCACTTTTAGCACAACCTTTCATCCACAGAAGGACAGGCAGTCAAGTGTTAGAGGATATGTTGAGGGCATGTGTGAATGACTTTGGAGGGCATTGGGATCAGTTCCTACCTTTGTGTGAGTTCTGCTATAACAATAGTTACCACTCCAGCATTGACATGACATCTTTCGAGGCACTTTATGGGAGAGGATGTAGATCACTCATATGGTGGTTTGAGGTTGGAGATGTGAAACCTTTGAGGGTTGATTTGGCTAAAGATGCTCAAGATAAGGTGAGAAGCATACAAGCTAAGCTTCTAGCAGCCCAGAGTCGATAGAAAAAGTATACAGACCATAAGGTAAGGGACATGACATTTCAGGCTGGTGAGCAAGTTCTTCTAAAAGTGTCACCCAAAAAGGGGGTGATGAGCTCATGCAAGAAGGGCAAGTTTAGTCCTTGATACATCAGACCATATGAGATTCTTGACTGTGTAGGGCCAGTGGCTTATAGGTTGTCTTTACCACCTAGCCTATCGGAAGTCCGTCATGTGTTCCATATGTCCATGTTGAAGAAGTATCATGGGGACATAGATTACATTATAAAGTGGGACTGAGTTTTTTTAGACAAAAATCTCCAGTATGAGGAGGAACCAGTTGCAATTCTTGATTCCAGAAGCTGAGGACCAAGGAGATAAAGTCCGTGAAAGTTCAATGGAAGCATCGTCCGGTTGAGGAATCGAGAAGGACATGTGAGACAAGTATCCCCAGTTGTTCGACGATTCAGGTACTACTTTACTCTTACCTTAGCCAGTTCTCCTAGTTTATCACTCGGGGATGAGTGATGGGTAAATTGGTATCTATTGTAACTACCTATTCCCATCGTTAGGAAAAAGCCAATGGGGAAAGAATTTCGGCAAGAAAACTTCTGAGTAATAACTTGGAAATTTCTAGCCTAGGTCAGACTTGGACGAAATCTTAGTCAGGTGAGGTCTAGGGAAATCTGGTAATGTATGGGGGATTTAATTATTAGTTTGAACACATGAGTGGATAGCCAAGACGTTAAGGAGCCTGTACGGCTTTACACAATCAAATTCGGGCGAGTAGAACTCTCGAAACTGATTTTGGCGTGAAATGGTAGTTTTAGAACATCAAGGGTTGAAGGTGTGTTGCGAAATGGGAGCTTGGAAACTCAAATTCCGTGTTTCTATCTCCGTACAAGCCTCCAGGGCAGGGCCACTGTGGAGGGATAGGGCCCACTGTGGCGGGACAGTCACGACTTAATTTGAGGAAAAACCCCAAAAATGTTATTGTTTGCAAAACTTCGTTCTTACGAGCTAAGGGACGACCCAGTGCAGTTTCTTGATAGATTTCCACGAATTCTAGCGCTAATGGTAAGATAATTACCCTTAGTTGAGCATTAGGATCTTGGGTTGATATTTTGATTATTATCCGGGTAAATTAGGCCTTGTTTATTGACTTGTTTTAGACCAAGAGCAAGCTGAAAGACTCCGGAAAGGAAAGGCTCAAGTATCTTAGGAGTATTTAGGCTTGGTTTCGAGGTAGGTGATGATTCGATTTCCTGTTGTATGATATATGCCGGTTGATTGCTTCATTGTATGCATGCATGTTTGTGAATAGGAAACTGTGAATCGAATCTAATGAAATGATTATGTGCGAACAATTACATGCCATGAACTTGTTACTTGACTGTGTGACTATGTGCACTATTCAAGTGTGGTTGTGATTGTGGTTGTGCTGATTGGATCGGGTGTCACGTTCTGACACATATATTGGATCGGGTGTCAGGTTCCGACACATATATATATTGGACCAGATGTCTCATTCTGACACATATATATATTGGATCAGGTGTCACGTTTCGACACACTAACAGTTTGGATGTGAGTTCCATGAGAGGACCATTGTAACTGTCATAATTACATGTCATTGATATTGGAAAATTCCATGTTGCTCCTGAATGATAATTGACTTATGCATTCTGTATATGTGTGTTTACTGTGTTGTAATTGCTTGCTTATACTTCGCTGATCGGAATAGCCGCGTGATCCTACCAGTACACCGTGGTTTCGTGTACTGATACTGCACTTGTGCAGTATAGAACATCTTCAAGCGGCTACCTGACAGGCCTCATCTAGGTGATCATTGACCGAGACCGAATTCAAGGGTGAGCCAGTTCTTTCAGAATGCCTTGGGTCCATCTTTAGTTTAGTCCATTCTTTTCGGACGTAGGCTAGATGTTTAAACATATTGCTTATGTTTACTTTACAGGGTTGCACCCCCTTTTTCCTAGACTTGTTGAACTGTAGAGTTTTCGTACAATGACTTTCAGGTTCTAGGGGTTAAATTTTCGCGATGATTATGTTAGTTATTTTTGTTAAACCTTTGAAGTTTATGGGAACTCCATATTTCAGTCGATATTTAAACATGCTTCCGTATCTTTAAATGTTTGTCTCTTTAAGTTGCTTAGTCGGGTTGTAGTAATGGTTCTCCCACCGGAGAATTAGTGTGGGTGCCAATCACGGCGGTCTGGATCGTGGCAGTTCTATATGAACATAATGTTATTTTTAAATTTTTTTCATTGTGAATTTTAAGCATACATATTGAAACAAGATATTTATAATATAGTAGTAAAGTAAAGTAATAAGAATGTAGTGTTATTATTTAATTTTATTCATTGTGAATTGCTTACCTTTTCCCATTTATTTAGATCTTGAGTAGCAGCTAGCTTAAGATATCAATTGATTTCAAATGTAAGATATTTGGATTTCCAATGTAAGATAGCTGAATAAAACATATATTTCATGTTGGGGTGTGCTTGCACGGGCAATCTTGAAACAAGATGTTTTTAATATAGTAATAAAAAAAATTCAAATAAGATATTCCTGCGTGAATCTCAACAATTAGTTTTTCTTATTCTACCTATAAATCGTTATGAACTAAAAACATATTTTTGGGTGGAATATTCACATTATGTAGAATATTTTCACTCTTAATAGTTACATACAATTCAAAAAAACATAGAAAGGTGGGATGCCCATAACATGTACTTGTCGGATGAATCAAGTCCTTACTGAATTTTATTTATTTATATATATAATCACCAAAAGCATCCTTTCTCTTTATAAGAAACCCCCACTCCCATCCATCCAAATGTCACGACCGGAACCGTCGTGATTGGCACCCACACTAACCCTCTGGTGGGAGAACCACTACTACAACCCATACCAAGTAACTAACCCAAAAACTAAAACATTTAAGTTACGGAAGCATTTAAATAGCTAAAGACTGAAGTTTCCATAAACTTCCAAAAGATCTAACAACTAAACAATGCGGAAAACACACCTAGAACCTGAAAGTCAATATACCAAAACATCTAACAATGAACCAAAAGTCTAAAGGAAAATGGGTACAACCCAAACTAAACATAAGAAATCTAAATAACTAGTCTAAGTCCGAAATGTGAACGTAAACAGAAAGAAAACTCAAGGCAGCCCGAAAGAACTAGCTCACCCTTGAATTCGATCGGCGATCACTGATCACTGATCTTCTAAGCGAGGTCTATCAATAGCCGCAGAAAGATGCCCCGTACTTAACAAAAATAAGAGCAAGTGCAGTATCAGTACACAACCAAAGTGTACTGGTAGGATCACGCAGCTATCCCTATAAGTGCAACATAAGCAAGTCAATACAACAATATAATTACATGCATATATCGAACATATACAATATTATCAACATTTAAGAACAACGAACAACTTCACATTTCTCAAGATACACAATTATGAAAAGTCATTGATCCTCTCATGGAACCCAAACCCAAACAGTTAGCATACTGAAATGTGGTACCCGATCCAATAGTTATGCCGGAACATGGCAACCGATCCGATATTTTTGCCGGAACGTGGCAACCGATCCCAATTAGTTATGTCGGAACGTGGAAACCGATCCATTCAACATATCACAATCACAAACACAACTACATTCTCATAATCGAGTCATGATTCATTGGCATTCGACAATCATATATCCTCATTTACAACAAGTGTGATCAATAATGCAACATCCACATACATATATGTATCATAATGAAGCAAGACAACATATATCACACAATCATAGAATCAAAACCATCACCTACCTCGAAACAAACTTGAAACCCTAAGAAACTTGATCCTTCCCTTTCTGGATTCATTCCGCTTGTTCTTGGTCTACAAACAATCAATATAATACGGGAATCAATAAACAATCACTAATTACCCGAATTACTAACAATTCTATGAACCCTAGATCAAACCCATGATCCCAATCTCCCAATTAGGGTTGTTTCCACCGTAGATAGTAGATCAAAACCCTCCCCCATTGATATTTACCCATTAGATTACGTTCTACGGATCGAAAAATGAATTTAGGGAGTTAAAATCTTACCTTTAGCTTCAAGAATGGTGGAAAACGGTCAAGAATCGCCTGGGGTTTGTTCCTTAGCTCTAAAAATTGAAAAGTGCATAATGAAGATGTTTTAGGGTTTATTTACGACCTTAAGTCGCGTCGGACCCTCCACAGCGGCCCTCACCCCGCTATAGCGGCCTCGCCAGAGTGACCAAAATGACCGCCAAAGTGCCTTGCACGGAATAGTGAGCTATTTTAATAATTCCAAGACCCCCGTTTCACAACACACGTTTAACCAACGACGCTCTGAAAATACCATTCTTGCTAAGATCGATTCCGGGAGTTTTACTCACCCGAATTCAATTTTGTAAAGTCGTACGGATTCCTTGACGACTTATCTAACTATTCATGTAATCAAAATCATAAATTAGTCACCCGATTGCTACCATATTTCCCTACACCTTAATGACTCCGATTTCATTAAGATCTAAACTAGGTTGGGAAATTGCAAGTTACTACGAAAGAGTTTCCGACCCAAAATTTTTTCCCGTTAGCTTTTCTATAACGATGGAATCTGGTCGTTACAATAGATACCAATTTACATCACTCGTCCCCGAGTGACAAACTTAGGAGAAATAGTCTTAGGAAGGAGTGAAGTAGTACCTGAATCGATGAACAATTTGGGATACTTGTCTCGCATGTCCCTCTCAGTTTCCTAAGTAGCTTCCTCAACTGGACGATACTTCCATTGAACTTTCACGGACTTAATCTCCTTGGTCCTCAACTTACGCACATCACGATCAAGAATTGCAATCGGTTCCTCCTCATATTGTAAGTCTTTGTCTAACACAATTGAGTCCCACTTAATGACGTAATCTCCATCACCATGATATCTCTTCAACATAGATACATAAAATACCGGATGAACTCCTGATAGATTAGGAGGTAAAGCCAATCTATAAGCCACTGGCCTTGCACATTCAAGAACCTCAAAGGGATCAATGTATCGCGGACTTAGCTTGCCCTTCTTGCCAAATCTCATCACCCTTTTCATGGGTGATACCTTAAGAAAAACATTCTCACCGGTTTGAAACGCCATGTCTCTTACCTTATGATCCACATACTTCTTCTGTCTACTCTGGGCTGCTAGAAGCTTAGTTTGAATACTTCTCACCTTATCTTGAGCATCCTTCACTAAATCGACCCCCAAAGGTTTCACATATCTAGCCTCCAACCATCCTATGGGTGATCTACATCCCCTCCCATAAAGTTCCTCAAATGGTGCCATATCTATGCTGGAGTGATAACTATTATTATAGGAGAATTCACACAAAGGTAGGAACCTATCCCAATGCCCTCCAAAATCAATCACACATTCCCTCAACATGTCTTCTAACACTTGAATAGTTCTCTCTGACTGCTTGTCTGTCTGTGGATGGAAGGTTGTACTAAAAGTGAGTTGTGTACCCAATTCATCATGCAATTTCTTCCAGAACTTGGATGTGAATTGGGTAGCACGGTCTGAGATGATAGAAAGGGGGACCCCATGCAACCTCACTATCTCTTTCACATAAACTTTAGCCAATTGTTCAGCATTATAATCTATTCTTACCAAAATAAAATGGGCTGACTTAGTCAATCTGTCAACCACTACCCAAATAGAATCAAACTTCCCCAAAGTCTTGGGAAGAACAACCACAAAATCCATGGGTATCCTTTCCCACTTCCATTCCGAAATTGACATTCTTTGAAGCAAACCTGCAGGCCTTTGATGTTCATACTTCACTTGTTGGCAATTTTGACACTTAGCCACAAACTCCGCTATATCCTTCTTCATGCCTGGCCACCAATAAATTCGCTTCAAGTCTTGGTACATCTTGGTCACACCCGGATGAATAGAATATCACGAACAATGAGATTCTGCCAACAATTTCTAGGAAAGTTCCCCTCTGTCTATGCAGTTAGCTCGACTCAAGAGTGGTCTCTTATGCTTTACCAATCATAGTCTTTTTCTTAAGCTCATTCAAATTTTCATCCTCAAATTGTTTAGCCTTGATCTCCTCAATGAATGTGGCCCTCACTTCAATGCTAGCTAATACCCCACCTTTTTCTGAGATGCCCAACTGCATGAACTTAGATTCCAAGGTCTGAATTTCCTTAGCCAAAGGTCGCTTGGTTACACCCAAGCAAGCTAGACTACCCATACTCACTGCTTTTCGACTCAAAGCGTCTGCCACAATATTACCCTTATCCGGATGGTATTGAATGGTCACATCATAATCCTTGAGTAACTCCATCCACCTTCGTTGTCTCAAATTCAGATCTTTTTGAGTGAACACATGCTGCAAACTACGATGATCAGTAAACACCTCACACTTAACACCATAGAGGTAATGCAGCCAAATCTTAAGAGAAAACACTACTGATGCTAACTCCAAATCATGCGTTGGGTAATTCCTCTCATGCACCTTCAATTTGCGTGATGCATAAGCTGTAACATTCTTATCCTGCATCAACACATCACCCAAACCAGAAAGTGAAGCATCACAATTAACTATAAAATCCTTACCTTCCACCGGTAATGCTAGAATAGGTGCGGTGTTCAATAGAGTCTTGAGCTTTTGAAAGCTCTCCTCACACTTTTCAGTCCATTCAAATGGTATCTCCTTTTTGGTCAAATTAGTCAAGTGAGTGGTAATATAAGCAAAATTCTTCACAAATCGACGGCCGTAGCTAGCAAGCCCCACAAAACTCCTAACTTTCGTCACGGAGCTAGGCCTAACCCAATTCTTAACCACTTCAATCTTTTGGGGATCTACCATTACCCCTTCCTTTGAAACCACATACCCCAAAATGCAACAGAAGTCAACCAAAATTCACACTTAGAAAATTTAGCATACAACCTTTGTTTCCCAAGAACACCCAGAACAGTACGAAAATGGTCAGCATGCTCTTCCTCACTTTTCGAATAAACCAAAATATCATCGGTAAAGACTATAACAAATGAATCAAGAAATGGTTTGAACACACCATTCATTAAACTCATAAAAGTTGCAGGCGCATTAGTCAAACCAAAAACCATAGAGAGTCCTAAATGTCGTCTTGGGCACATCCTCTAGCCTAATTTTTAATTGTTGGTAACCAAACCTTAGATCAATTTTAGAGAAAACTGATGCACCTTGCAATTGGTCAAAGATATCATATATTCGAGGAAAATGATACTTGTTTTGAATAGTGACCCTATTCAATTACCGGTAATATATACATATTCTCATACTACCATCCTTTTTCTTAACAAACAAAACTGGGGCACCCCACGGGGAAGCACTAGGACGAATAAATCCCTTTTCAAGAAGTTCTTGGATTTGAGCTTTAAGCTCTCTTAATTCCGCTAGAGCCATGCGATATGAAGGGATAGAAATGGGGCACGTACCAGGCTCCAACTCAATGTAGAAATCTATATCTCTATCCGGAGGCATACCAAACAAATTGGTAGGAAACACTTTTCTAAATTCTGACACCACAGGAATAAAATCAATAGATGGAGACTCAACCTCAACATCCTGAATATGATCCAAATAAGCCAAACAACCCTGCTCTACCAGTTTCCTAGCCCGAATGAAGGATATGATCTTAGCTTGCTTAGACTTGTACACCCTTTCCCACACTAATTTCCCCCTTTTCGAAATTTCTAGATTTACAGACTTAGTATTACAATTTAACACAACATAATAGGGGGACAATCAGGTCATGCCTAAGATTATATCAAAGTCAGTCATATCCAAAATCACCAAATCAGCCCAAGTCTGAAAACCATAAACAAAATAGGATAAGCACGATAGATATGGGCGACTATGACTGACTCTCCAACTGGGGTAGAAACATGGATAAGGGGCATCAAGTACATCACAAATCATATCAAACTCTGAGGCAAAACGCACAGATAAATAAGAATAAGTAGAACCCGGATCAAATAACACATTAGCCATCCGGTCACAGACAAGAATAGTACCTGTGATCACCGCATTAGACGCCTCTGCCTCATTCTTGCCCGGAAAGGCATAACACCAAGCCTTATCATCTTGACGAACCATTTCCCTGCCTGGTTCCACGTTACCCCTACATGCGTTACCATTTCCTCTACCTCCACGGCCTCGCTGATTACCTCCTCGCCCACCTTGTGGATTCCCTCGACCATTATTACCATTTCCCGTGGGTTCCACTGCTCTAGTCTGCTGCTGCACGGATTCAAATAACACACTTGGGTGGGGACAATCTCTCCTCATATGCCTAGGTTTACCACAGTTGTAACAAGTACGATCAAAAGATGGCCTGCTGCCCGCTGAAGGTGCGACTCCCTGCTATCCTGAATCAAATTATGAGGTGGAGCTCCCGAGTAATTACTTGTATAGGTAGGCATATCAGATTGAATTGGCTTGGCTGTAAGTGTTGGCCTTTCGAACCCCCTGGAGTAAGAACCCTGAAAGTTACCCGAGTTCTTTTCCCTTTTAGCCAATGCCTTAGCCTGTCTGTCTTGCCTCACCCCCTCCACTTTCTTAACAAAGTCAATTACTTCATTAAAGCTCCTCCCTGCAGAAGTCATATGAACAGATAATACTTGCAACTCAGAGTTTAGCCCCCTAATAAATAACCGGATTCTCTCATCCTCAGTAGTCAGCAATTGAGTAGCATATCTAGACAAAGCATGAAACGTGGCCTCATAAGCAGGCACAGTCATACCACCTTGCTTGAAATCCATGAACCCATCCTTGTTGCGATCCCTGAAAGTCCTAGGCACATATTTCTCTAGAAACAGATCATGAAATAGGGTCCAAGTAAGTGGAGATAAAGTTGAAGATCTGCATTCCATATAAGCTCTCCACCACTGCTTAGCCTCACCTTGAAGCTAAAAAGTCACGAACTCAAGACCATGCTGATGGACAATTCCCAACTTATGAAGCCTCTCATAACAGTCTAAGATAAACTTATAAGCATCCTCATTCTCAGAACCAAAAAACACAGGAGGCTTTAGCTTCAAAAACCTGGTCAACATTTCATGCTCATTACCAGTCATAACAGAGCCCAACAAAGGACGGAATAAAGAATCATTAGCTCCCGTTCCACCCGTCTTGGGGGAAGTGTTAGCAATAGGGGGACGGACGGGAGCCTGAGTTGCTTGAACAGAGGGAAGCACTCTAGGACCAACCAATCCCTTCAAAAATGACATGATCTGCTGAGCTAACACTAGATCTAAAGGAGGAATACCTGTAGTATCAGCCTGCACCTCTT
Source organism: Solanum raphanifolium (assembly GCA_036250405.1). Taxonomy (NCBI): domain Eukaryota; kingdom Viridiplantae; phylum Streptophyta; class Magnoliopsida; order Solanales; family Solanaceae; genus Solanum; species Solanum raphanifolium. Next base: position 16,449 of record JAJOOE010002128.1, read on the forward strand.
CCTTTGTCCAACATCCTCAACATTCTCAACATCAACATTCTCCTCTATCTCTTCATGATGCGCATGAGGGTTCTCATTCATAAGAGCATTCTCAATAGGAGCTCCATTCCCTGTCGGTTCTAGTCTTCCACGGCCTCTACCCCTAGCTTTTCTTTTACTCTTGCCTTGACCATGACTTCTCGCTGCAGATTCCTCAGCTGGAGCATTGACGGGGGCTACAGGCGCTGTTGAATCTAGTGTTAACCATGAAAGAGGTTAGATACCAATTTGAATTGCTAAATACCATTTGGAATCAAGTTATAGCACGAAAGGAGATACGAGAAAACAGAGAGATTTCCTAAATTCCTATAGCCTCTCGAAGAAAAGTACAGACGTCTCCGTACCGTTCCGCAAGACTCTACTAGACTCATTTTGGTACATCAAGATCAACGAACCTAGGCTCTGATACCAACTTTGTCACGACCCAAACCGTCGTGATTAGCACTCACACTAACCCTCTGGTGAGAGAGCCACTACTACAACTCATACCAAGCAACTAACCTAAAAACTAAAGTATTTAAGTTACAGAAGCAAGTAAATAGCTAAAGACTGAAGTTCCCATAAACTTCCAAAAGGATTTAACAACTAAACAATTAGGAAAACACACATAGAACCTGAAAGTCAATGTACCAAAACATCTAACAATGAACCAAAAGTCTAAAGGAAAATGGGTACAACCCAAAATAAACATAAGAAATCTAAAGAACTAGTCTAAGTCCGAAATGTGGACCTAAACAAAAAGAGAACTCAAGGCAGCCCGAAAGAACTGACTCACCCTTGAATTCGATCGGCTATCACTGATCTTCTAAGTGAGGTCTGTCAATAGCCGTATAAAGATTCCTTGTACTCAACAAAAATAAGAGCAAGTGCAATATCAGTACACAACCATAATGTACTGGTAGGATCACGCAGCTATTCCACTAAGTGAAACATAAGCAAGTCAATACAACAATATAATCACATGTGTATATCGAACATATACAATATTATCAACATTTACGAACAACGAACAACTTCACATTTCTCAACATACACAATTATGATAAGTCAGTGGTCCTCTCATAGAATCCAAACCCAAACAGTTAGCATACCGGAATGTGGTAACCGATCCAATAGTTATGTCATAACGTGGCAACCGATCCCATATTTATGCTGAAACGTGGCAATCGTTATCAATTAGTTATGACAGAACGTGGCAACTGATCCATTCAACATACCACAATAACAAACACAAGTACATTCTAATAATCATACAATCGAGTCATGATTCAATGGCATTCGACAATCATATATCCTCATTTACAACAAGTGTTATCAATAATGCAACATCCACATACATGCATGTATCATAATGAAGCAAGAAAATATACATCACACAATCATAGAATCACAACCATCACCTACCTCGAAACAAGCTTGAAACCCTAAGAAACTTGATCTTTCCCTTTCCGGATTCGTTCCACTTGTTCTTGGTCTACAAACAATCAATATAATACGGGAATCAATAAACAATCACTAATTACCCGAATTACTAACAATTCTATGAACCCTAGATCAAACCCATGATCCAATCTCCCAATTAGGGTTGTTTCCACCATAGATTCTAGATCAAAACCCTCCCCCATCGATATTTACCCATTAGATTACGTTCTACCGATCAAAAAATGGATTCGGAGAGTTAAAATCTTACCTTTAGCCTCAAGAATGGTGGAAATCTATCAAGAATCTCTTGGGGTTCGTTCCTTAGCTCTAAAAACTGAAAAGTACAGGATAAAGACGTTTTAGGGTTTATTTACGACTTTAAGTTGCGTTGGGCCCGCCACAGCGGCCCTTACCCTGCTACAGCGACCAAAATCACCCTCAAAGCGGCTTGCACAAAACATTGATCTATTTTAATAATTCCAAGACCCCCATTTCACAATACATCTTTAACCAACGATGCTATAAACATACCGTTCACGCTAAGATCGATTCCGGGAGTTCTACTCACACGAATTCAATTTTGTAAAGTCGTACGGATTCCTTGACGACTTATCTAACTACTTATGTAATCAAAATCATAAATAAGTCACCCGATTGATACCAGATTTCCCTACTCCTTAATGACTCCAATTTCGTTCAAATCTGGACTAGATTGGGAAATTGCATGTTACTACGAAAAAATTTTCCGATCCAAAATTTTTCCCTGTTGGCTTTTCTATAATGACGGAACCCGATCGTTACACTAAACCAATCAAAAATTTTCATATTTTCATTCAATGGAGTTCATATCCCAAAACCAACAACAAGAACATGATGATCAAAAATGAAATTTAACAGAGTTGATGATCATTGACAACAAAAAAAGTGGGGAAATATTCCAAATCCAAATTCATCATGACAAATTGAAGAAACAAACATGACTTGTAGTGAAACCACTAAAAAATGTTACATGTTTCTTCTAGGAATTAACTACATGTTACTTTTTGTTGGTGCATTATCATCATCTCTACTCTCAAATTCTACTTTAATCACAAAGGTGACTAATCTTAATTTCACTTGCCAATAAATTTATTAATTAATTTCGTCGAATATATTCTTACATAATTGGATCAAATTTGGCAATCATTTCAATAAGACTTAAGAAATTTTCGTTATTTTCTTGATATATTTTTTTATTGCCCCCCTTCCCCCCTAAGCCCCAAATTATTTTTTCCAAGAATTTTATGACATAAATATTTTTTGACAATACAGTTCTCAATGTTCTCTATCTCTATTAGAAATTAGAATGATATTACTAGATTCAAGAACTATAAAAAAACTTGATTTTCAAAAACAATTGGGCTGCTACAATATATTTTATTCAAAACTTAAAATATAAACTATGTTCTTTTCAAGTTGAAATTATCACCAGAAAAAATAAATTCTTAAGTTTTGAATAAGAGAGAGAATGGAAGATTAGAAAAGAGACATAGAAAAGGAATAGAAGAAAAAAAGAGAGAATTATCACTAGCCATATTTTCTCACAAGCTTCAGACCATTGAAACTTCACTGTTTTATGAGTCAACTTGGTCAAAGGAGACGAAATAGATGAGAACTCCTCTACGAACCTTCTATAATAGACAGCCAATCCCAAGAAACTCCTAATATCAATTGAAGATGTGGGTCTAGGCCAATTCTGCACTGCCTCTATCTTTTGGGTATCAACTCTAATTCCATCACCGGAAACTATGTGGCCCAAGAACACCACAGATTCAAGCCAAAACTCACATTTAGAGAACTTAGCATATAACTCCTTATCCTTCAAAGTCTGAAGAACTATTCTAAGATGGCTAGCATGATCTTCTTTATTCCTTGAATAGATTAGTATGTCATCAATGAAGACGATACCAAACATATCTAAACAAGGTTTGAAAACTCTATTCATAAGGTCCATGAAAGATGCAAGTGCATTGGTCAAACCGAACGACATGACCATAAACTCATAATGACCATAACGGGTCTTGAATGCTATTTTTGAAATATCACCTTCCCTTACTTTCAACTGGTGGTAGCCAGATCTGAGGTCTATTTTCGAAAAACAAGAAGCACCCTGAAGCTGATCGAAAAGATCATCAATTCTCGGAAGAGGATACTTATTCTTGATGGTAACCTTGTTCAATTGGCGATAATCTATACACATCCTAAGGGAACCATATTTCTTTCTCACAAATAAGACCGGAGCGCCCCAAGGTGAGACACTTGGTCAAATGAAACCCTTCTCAAGGAGATCTTTCAACTGTTCTTTAAGCTCTTTCAACTCTATTGGTGCCATTCTATATGGCGGAATAGAGATAGGACGAGTATCTGGAAGAGTGTCATTACCAAAGTCTATTTCTCTCAGGAGGGACTCCGGGTAGATCATCTGGAAAAACTTCTGGAAACTCTTTTACTATAGGAACTGACTGAATATGAGGTATCTCAACATTAGAGTCATTAACTCGGACCAAGTGATAGACACACCCGTTGGAAACTAACTTTCTTGCCTTAAGGTACGAAATAAAATGATCCTTAGGCACTTCTGAGCTACTACTCCACTCTATGACTGGCTCATGAGGAATCTGGAACTTGACAACTCGAGTTCTACAATCTATTGATGCATAACAAGCATGAAGTCATCCATACCAACAATGACATCAAAATCTACCATGTCTAACTCAATTAAATTAGCCATGGTGTCTTTGTGATGGATGGAAATGACACAATCACGATATGCTCGCTCAGCTAGAATAGATTCCCTAACAGGTGTAGAAACACAAAAGGGTTCACAGAGTCTCTCAGGAATAACATCAACTTATTTGCAACATAAGGGGTTACAAAAGATAAATTTGCTCCTGGGTCTAGCAAAGCATAAACATCAAAACTAAAGACTTTGATCATACCAGTGGAAACATCTAGAGAGTTCTCTTGCTCTTGACGACCAGTGATCACATAGAGGCGGTTTGCTCCTCCGACAGTACCAGAAGTAGCTCCTCTAGGTGCAGCCTTGTCTGGTGGAGCAACTGATAAAGATTGGGATCTATTGCCCTGATCTCCACTACCTTGCCTGTTCTTAGGGCACTCTTTCATGAAGTGACCATCTTGTCCACACTTGAAACAACCTGAATGGCCATCACGACACTTACCTGGGTGGGTTCTACCACACCTAGCACATCCACGAGCCGAGTTACCTCCTTGTGCCACACTACCTTGAGACTGTGCAGGTCTAGCTCTGAAGTTTTGTGAATTCTGACCATTATACTCACCGTTGTTTCTGGGTGTAGATGCACTAGCAGATGATGGAGCACGTCCCTTTTGGTTTTGCTGAAAGGACGAACGGTTCACATTACTTTTCTGCTGCCCGGACTCATTCCCTGTCTTAGCCCTTCTTATTTCTGAATTCGTCCCTATCCCTCAGCTTCTCTTCTTCAACCTGCTGCATATAGACCATCAACCTTGATATATCCATGGCCCCAATTAGCATCGCTGCTCTGCCCTCCTTGCTTGATAGGTGGGATAACCCAGCAACAAACAAACTCATTCTACTCCACATATCTACAACCATCTCCGGAGCATAACGGGACAACTGGGTGAACTTCAACCCATACTCATGAACACTCAAGGAATCCTGCTTAAGGGTAAGAAATTCTTGTAGCTTAGCCTCTTTCAGTTCTCGGGGGAAGAAATACCCCAAGAAGGCCTCCTCAAAACATGCCCAACTCGCAGATGGTGCATCCTCAACTCTACCCTCTTTCAATTGGTCAAACCAAGTCCTAGCAATATTTTTCAGTTGATATGCAGCTAGTGTAACTCGCTCAGTATCGGCAACACGCATAACCTCAAACACCTTCTTCAGTTCCTGAAAAAAACTCTCTAGATCCTCAGTAGTGCTTGAACCCCTGAAACTTGGAGGATTCATCCTCAAGAACTCTCAGATCACCGAAGTATCATTCACTTCTTGTCTAACTCCTCTATGTTTTCTATCTTGGTTGGTCACAACTTGGCTCAACATTCGGATAGCCTTACAAAAATCAGCATTCGTAACTTCTCCTTGGGGTTGTAGTTCAGGTGCATTAGGTACCCCTTGCTCCTCAACATTACGCCGAGCAGGACGACCTCTGACAGCTCTTCGTGGAGGAATGATTATCTGAAAACACGCGTAAGCATGAATGATAAGGAAACTTTTTAGAGATCAAACTCTAACGCACAAAATGAATTTGAAAGAAGTGAGAAAATTTTCCTAAGGGTCACAGCCTCCTAATTTAGATGTGGCGCGCTTCACACCGATAACTAGAACTCTACAGACACGACTTCATAGACTCCCTAGGACTCTTAAACTCTGATACCAAGTTTGTCACTCCCCAAGCCTACACCCCGGACGTGGCTTGCACTCGAGAACCATTGTTGGCCCTAATTGAACCCTTGGCCTGGCTTACTTACTCAGTGGAAGAATCTATCCATAATTATAATGATCAAAAGCACTATACGCATTTGAATAAGAAAATACTGAGAATACTTAAAAAGTCAAACATTCAACTTGGCCAAAATGGCAACTCAAGTCTTAACATATAAAATGATAATGTAAAGACAACTAAACTACTAACTGTCTATGAAGCCTCTAAAACAAAGAGGGATGTCGGGACAGGACCCCCGATCATCCTAACCACTGAAAACTAGAAAGCAAATGATAAAAAGTCCTCTGGAATGCAAGGAGGCTCACCAATAGACTCTGAGTGCTCAACCTGATCAACGAGGCTCTGGATACTGATCCTGGTTACATGTGTCTGCATCATAAGACGATGCAGGCCAACTGACATCAGTACATTAAATGTACGCATATGCGAGTTGGAATGCTAAACACAACTTAAGCTTGAAAAGGATTCGAAAGGAACACTTACCTTGGATTTACTCAACTTCTGAATAACTTAATTCAATATAAAGCAATAAACATATGCAATATATAGAAAGCTTGTAAAACAGTGGAAAACAACTTAGTTTGTTAAAGAAAAATGCAATAACAACTCAACTTTACTTATATAATAAAGTAATATAGTTTCTCTAGGATTTTCTGTAACCGACAACCACCACTATGAGCCTAATTTGTGATACAACATCTTCCCCACGCTGCCAGAACTGTCATATACTTTGCCGTCATATAGAACACTTAACTAAGTGGATCCACTAGTCTATGCTAAAAGCATCTTAATGAGTCATCTAAAAAGTATGATCCTTTACTACCCATGATGACTACATGGTTTATGGAAACTTGAGTTAATATGAACTCGCATCCCCATATCGGTGCTCAATACTACTCCCAAAATATACTTAGCTCATATGTTTTTAAAACAAAATTTCTTTCTTTGATTTAAGATAATTACTCAAAACATAGTTTAAAAGCTCTCTTGGAATCGATGTTCCCTTTATTGTTCAAATGTGAAAACATTTTAAACTCTTGGGAATACTTAGTTCCCTTATAACTTTTGGAGAAATGAACTCAACTCTTTACTCTTTGCTTAATTTAAAACTCAAGTCTTAGAACAAAGTTAAAACGTGTATGAAAGACTTTTGAGAAACTTTAATGAACTTCTCTTGAGTTGCTTCTTAACTTCTAAACTTGACTCTTAATCTCCTTGAATTGAATTATGGATTCAATGATTGTGATTTGTGATAGGAAAGATCTCATGATGTGTAGCAGTGTTTTTAGATAGCTAAACATGAGAAAAGATCAAAATTCCACTATTTGAGGGTGGGTCCGCGATGCAGAGAGGTAAATAAATTTTGGTCGAGAAAATACTTTTTGAGGCAGAACAGTCTGTGACCGCCTCGCGACACGAAGGATTTTTCCCAAATCTGGGGAACAAATCCGTGACGCAGAGCCAGTGCCCAGATTTGCCCGACTAAATTTCTTCTTCGTTTTCAGCCCCAATTCTCCCAAATTCGGTTCTTTTTCCCAAATTCTTTTTTGAAACAGATACCCAACAAATGTACCTAAGAATCTAACTCCAACAACTCAATAATTTGATGTAATGATCTCAGAAACTTCTCAATTTCAGCCCAACACAAGAACAATATCAATTTCAAGAATAGATATCAAGAACATCAACTTTCAAACTCTTTTAGGAAGAATTCACATTGAAATAAACATGTTTGGCACGTGGGTGAATGAACTCATCGTTATGAAAGACTCACATACCTCGTAGGGATCACCCCTTGACGAGATCCACAAGTTAAACTCGACGATCTTGACGAATCTTGATTTATCTTCTCACTTCTCCTCTTTTCTCTTTTCTCCAAGCCCTAGCGTGAAACTTCAACTTTTCTAAACTGACTAAAATCTGATTTTTTCCCCAATTAAATCCTAAAAACGAATTAGAATAATTAGCTAAGAAAAAAACTAAATTACCCTTCAAAAACCCGGATTAGACTTTTCTTATTCCAACAGTCCAACTTCCAAAGGGCATAACTCACTCATACGAACTCAGAATCGTGCAAAATCAATGGCGTTAGAAAGGTTATTCCAAGAGCTTCCCAACCATATCTGAAAATACACCTAACTCATCCTGATATAGGATTTATGGCCGTTTGAAGTTGATCAAAAACTCAACTAACATACTTCACAATTTTCCAGATTTTCATATACTTTCCAAAAATGATTATTTCCCCAACTTTTAACTCTTTCCTAGTTATTTCAATTTGCAAGATGCTACAATCCACAACAATTTTTTTAATTTAATTTTGACATTATTTTCCAAAAAAATTCAAGAGCACCTTTTTCAGATTTTATCAAGTGATCGAGTTTTCTTTCTTTTAAGTTCTGAATGACCAAATTCATATTTTCTAGTTGACATATTAAAATTATAACAAATATTTTAAACACTATCTACAATATTAAATAAAATTATAATAAACATAAGACACAAAACAAAAATAATATTAGAAATTAGAATGATATTACTCGATTCAAGAACTATAAAAACTTGATTTCCAAACAAATTTGGGCTGCTACATTATATTTTTTCAATATTTAAAACATAAACTATGTTCTTTCCAAGTTGAAATTATTAATAGAACAAATAAATTCTTAAGCTTTGAATAAGAGAGAGAGCATGGAGGATTAGAAAAGAGAGAGAGAAGGAATAGAAGAGAGAACAAGGTAAAAAAAGTACACATTACTTTTTATTGGAAAGGTAATAAAAAGTGAATACTCATATCAAGTTCACATGATTAATCCGTTTGGAATTGGATTCCTAGTTCTAATTTTTTTTTTTGAGTCTAGTCCTAACTAATAAACTAAAAAAATAGGGCCACTTATAATTGGCGGCCTAAAGTGAAAGACTTTTCTTCAACACATGTCAGTCGCCTCGGATTATAATTTAACAAATTTTCACATATATTTGTGTTCGTATTGAAAATATTAAAGTAAAATAAATTTGATATCTTTTATTTCTTTCATGAGACTCCTAACCAAGAAAATCATTTTTCATTCTATAACTCAAATTTTTTTTATACCCATTCCGTGTTTTTTCCCCATCTATAGTATATATTGTTATGAATAAAGTCTTAAAAATGTGTATGTTATACTTGTTTTGTTTTTTTTTTTATATACTTTCTCTCTATTAGACTTCTTTAATTTATTTTTTATATAAAATTTATATTTTTATTTGGACTAAAAAATTTATTGCAAATTCTTGAACTTTTAAAGTTTTTTTTAATATGAAATACATGTGCATTGCACGTGTACGAGAACTAGTATTTTAGAAAGAACAATTAATTTCAAACTGTTTATCTTTTAAAACTCATTAATAATAAATAAACATAAATCATTTGATATATATCACAAAAAAAGTGGTGGAAAGAATCTAAATCCAAATTCAATACAAGGGATAAGTGTAGAGTTTGCATAATACAAGCGCTGTAGATTTTTAAAAAGGTAAAAAACAAATAGTTCTCTAGTAATTATATTTCCTCACTAAAGTCTTACCTTTATATATATATATATCACCTAAAGCTTCTTTTCTCTATATAAGAAACCTCCACCCCCATCCATCTGCACCAATCTAAATTTTTCTTATTTTCATTCAATGGAGTTCATATCCCAACACCAACAACAAAAACATGATGATCAGAAAGAAAATTTAAGAGAGTTGATGATCATTCACAACAATAAAAGTGGTGAAATAGTACAAATTCAAATTCATCATGACCAAGTTGAAGAAACAAACATGACTAGTAGTGCAACCACTAAAAAATATTACATGTTTCTTTAAGGAATTAACTACATGTTACTTTTTGTCGGTTCAATTTCATCATCTCTACTCTCAAAATTTTACTTTAATCACAAAGGTGATAGTAGATTAGTTTCTACTTGGGTCCAATTTGTTGGATTCCCTCTTCTCCTTCTCCCTATTTATTGACCTTTTTATAAGTACCTGAAAATATCATCTAGAACATTCCGGACACAAATCAAATATGCAAATCGATTATAAAATTAACATGTTTCACACATGTTGAAATTATCAAATCAACAATATGATATCATCTTGATCGAAATTTAACTGTGGTCAAACCTATTTTTTAACTTGACTAGAAATTGATCGAAAGGTCCAAGTCACACCTGAGCCCCTTGGGACACATCCAAACCATCCAACTGAGTCAAAAATCACATTTTGCATCTAATAAAATTATCGAAATTCCATTTCAAGCTCATCTTCCTCAAATGTTGACTTAAGTTAAACTTATCAACTTTACAAACAAACAAAAAAATGCTTTCAAAACTCACCCAACAACCTCAAAAATCATGTTATCCATCCCCACAAATCATAAATACCACACTAAAACTACGTATGAGAACAGATAAACATGAAAAACTCTCAAAAATCACAAAACGGCTATGTGGGTTGTTACACAGTATCAACTACTAGTTCTGGACACGTGTATCTCAAATAATTTTGTAGAAGATTTACATAATCATCTAAGATTATTGCAACACATACTAAGTGATTAGACTTCGCGTCATTAGGGGTAAAAAGGAGAAAATAAGACTTCGCGTCATTAAGTTCTGCCCTCCGTCCATCCCGCTCTGGCGCTCCCATCCCACTGGGGTGCCGACGCCTTAGCGGCATCACCCCGCTCTGATGGGACAGTGGGGCCCAGTTACTCACGACATTTTGCCCTTCATAAGTAACTACGGTTCGGGTCGTTACATAAGATTTTTTCAATCTACCTTCATTAGCTAATTTATTATTCTTTGCATTATAGGCCGTATTAAATAACTTACAACAAAAATAAAATGTCTTATTCAAATCTTTGGAATAAATTAACCATCTTCTTTCATGTCTTTCTCCATTTGTCATCTTTTGAAAATAATATGTAGTAGAAAAGTGCCTTACAAATTATCCTTTAGAAAACATCATATGTCCGTAATTCTAATTGGTCCCTTTTCTACTAATAAGTCTCTTAAATTTGTATCCACAATTTTTAATTGACTAGGATCATATATATTTTTAGAAGTATGATTATTTAATTTATTTATAAGTTTTTGATTTTCTTGGGAATCGACATCCGATTTTTCACTAATTTCCTTTCCTTCTTCTTCTTTTTGGATGAAATCATTAATCATTATCTAACTCAACTCCAACTAAGTTAGTGCCTTTTTCTTCTAAATAGCATCCCCTACATTTTTTTAATTTCATTTTGGCATTATTTTTCAAAAAATTATCAAGAGCACTGATGAGTCCACAAATTGGACTCATTTAGGGCTATATTTTGATAGAATTAGTGTCCTCAAATACATATTTTGTCACAATATCTGATAAAAACCCTTAAGTTTCAGGTATTTTGGAATTGGAGGGAAAGCATGGACACTACTAAGCAAAAAGGAACAAAGGCAGCTGAAGGAACGAAAAATGAAGATCTGAGAATCGCCGAACCCGTTGGGCAAGTCGCCAAAAGATCTTATCCTCGCCTTTTTTTCCAGTGTGCTAAGCCCTGAAAGAAATGATCAAATCGGCGGTGAAAAGGAGCAGTCGGCGTGTCGTCGAGTAGTTCCGCGAAGCAGTACTATGTCGCCCAATGATCCAAAACACGATGATGCTAAAGGAAAGAGAAAGACGGCGATGAAACCTACCAAAGGGCGGATCGCCGAGTTGATCAGTGATCTCGACTCATGACACCAAATGATCCGCTGCAACACAGATTTTTGAAAACTATAAATACTCGTTGAGAGTTGTAGCTTAATATCAGATTTTTAACATCAGATTTTTAATATAGAATTTTTAACATAGAATTTTGAGTTCTAAGTTTGGAGAGGGTTTTGAAGAACTTGAAGATTCAAAGGGTTTCAACTCTAAGAATTTGGACTTGGGTCTTGTGGATTTTTCACTATTTGCTTGTTTTGAGACTTAAATCTTCATACCCATTTGAATACAAACTCATATTGGTTTAAATTTCTATCTCTTTTACATGTCTAGCTAAAACCCCAATTCTTGGGGTGTGATTTTGTGAATATGAGTTAGATTATATGTTGGGTCTTGCTTGTTGATGATTTATTTGTTGTTTAGATGTGATTTAATTTAATAATTGTGGTGGAACTTAGTGAAATTGTAGTTGCAAATACGATTCCACCTTTTTGTTTTCAGCTTGCTCGAGAGAGAGGTCGTAAAACTAAGACTACTAAATTGATAGCCGGTGGGATTGGGTCGACATGAGGTTAAGATCAAGAGAGTGAACCTTAGTCCTTATCCCATACACTCAGCTCGAGAGAGTGAGTGGGCTAAGGCGGAGATTGTTTTTCATGCGGCAACTCGGTGTTCCAGAGAAACCAAGTTGATTTGCAGTAAGTTGCTCGAGAGAGAATTTACCCCACTATAGTCTAGTCTAGTCACAAATATTCAACATATTTATTATCAAAAGCATGTACCCAATAGTTTAGTTTATCCCGTATTCCTATCACATCCCAAGAATCACATCTCCTTGATTAGTACTCTTTGCATTTGTTACTGTTTTTGCTTACTTGTGACAAACCCCCTTTTTTAATTGACACTCTTGTGTCACCCCTTAGATTCAACATGTTTATATTCGATAATGTTTTTAGCTATGACTAATTAGAACTTAATTTTATTTTTCTATTAATTCTCAAAACCACTCCCTAGGGACTCGATCCCAACCCTTGGTTGGGTTACTTTACTATTGTACGATCGTAGACACGTGCATTGGAAGTTGTGTCTTAATTACGCAAACATCAAAATGGCGCCGCTGCTGGGGAGTGGTGTTACTTGAGAATTCTTAGTTTATTATTAGAATTTTACTCTATAGGTAGGTATCGGCGGGGCTTGCGTAATGTAGTTGTAGTTAAGACTGAAGTATCGCTTTTTATTTTAGAAGATCTACTGAAGTACCAAAGGCGAACGGGGCTCCCAGGCTAGGACGTCTGGCAGAATGCTTGGCCTCCTACGCTAGAAGCGAGACCCTAAGGGTGAGCTTATGGAAGTTAACTTCTAGCACTAAATAATAGGGATTAGGCATTCTGAGCTGAAAGGAGGCAAGCAAATGAAGGGAGGCATTACGGGCCGACTACAAGAAAAGCAAAGCTTCGTAGACTCGGTCAAGTTGCTTATAGAATGCCGACGACTATATCCCCAAAAAAAAGAAGGGAGCTACGTCTGAGTTAAACTTGGAGATGGAAGTCATCTTTCCTTTCTCGATAGTGAAGTAAGACCAAGCTCATGAGCTTATTATCCTAGGTCGAAAAAAGTTGATAGGACCCCCTTTTTAACGTCCCTATGTTCCCCCTAGAACGGACTATAAATCGGAGCTCTATATGATTCATTTTGGACTCAAAAGAACGGACTTTGCGGTCCTTATAGATCTAATTCATTGAAATCCCATCCAATAAAACAGAAGAATTATAAATCTCCAAAATAATAGATAGAAATACCACAAATAAGGCCATTGCGACAAGCCAGCAAACCCCCCCTTACTCACCTCAACATCTATAAAAAAGATCTTTCTCCTTTTCATTTCATAATAATAAGGTAAGTATCTAGCTCTCGATCCAGAGCTACTGCTTCAAGAATCAACTGAGCTCAGGAAGTCAGGTTAAGATGTCGACTTTGACAGGGGAGATGAAAAAGAATTCCTGTCTTTAGAAGTAAATCCTACTAAACTAGACTTGTACGCTTGACATGAAAAGTAGAGGCAAGCGGAGTCAAAGGCCGAGCCTCAAAACGAAAGATTTTCGCTCAACCTTTCTTTCGCCTAAACAATTTCATTGCCTCACTCCGCTCGCCTACAAAAATATATTTCATTCGCCTACAAAACAACCTTTCTAGTCGAGCGCAAAATTTTTGTTCTTCTTAGTTATGGTTCACTTACTTAATTTTCAGTTTTGTTTCTATTGTTTGTGTTGAAAACAGAAAGCATGAGTGTTAATGGCAGCAATGGCAGCCAGGTGGGCCACCAAGGCGACATCAAAAATCTCAACGATGTCTAAGAGCCCAAATTTAATGACCCCCATCTCATGGGAGGTATTGGGTCCATCCGTTTACCTCCAGTCAAGGGAAATGTAGTGTTTCACATAACGAGCAATATGTTGCAACTCGTGCAACTAAAGGGACTTTTCAGTGGATTGGATCCTGAGGATCCTCATGAGCATCTTTGAAAATTCGTGAATGTGTGCAGACCATTCCCTTTCAAAAACATCTCTCAAGAGTTGGTTCGATTAAGGCTATTCCCTTTCTCGTTTATGGGAGAGGCGTACAAGTGGCTGGCGGAGTTGCCTCGCGAATCCATCACTTCTTGGGAGGAATTGGTAACCGCATTTAATGTGCAATTTTTCCCTCCTTCGAAGATGATGACTCTTCAGGATAGTATCCAAAGCTTTAAGTGTTTGGAGGGTGAGCCAATCCATGAGACTTGGCTGCGATTTCAAAAGTTGGTACTACAATTCCCGACTCATGATCTGCCAGACAATGTCTTGCTATAGTATTTTTACCGAAGTCTGGATTCAGTAAACAAAGGTGTCGCTGATCAACTTTCACCTAGAGGCCTGATGCAGCAACCGTATGTAGTAGCGGCCCAATTCTTAGATGGCATGATGACCATCAATAGGGCATGGTACACTCGTGAAGACCAAGTCTCCCCTCTCACATTCAAGGTATCCAATGAGCAGATGGAAAAAGATAATGTGAGAGACCAAAACATGGCCAAGATCATGACACAACTTGACATTTTATCTAAAAATTTCATGGGGGCTGGCTCCCTTGGTGTCAACGTTGTAGGGGTCCGGTGTGCAAATCCCGATGAGGCAAAATTTGAAGCCATGTATAATGAGGAAGTGAACTTCCTAGCCAACCAAGGCGGTGGTTATAGTTCAAACTACCTAAGGCATGATGGAAACCAAGGTTGGGCTAGATATGAAGGATGGAAGGATTGTGAATGGAGAGACCGAAATCCTAATTGGAAGGATGGGGTGAAGGACAGGTATGTGCCTCCTCACGAGCGCCAAAAGCCAAAGGATTCGAAAGGTGGTAGGTCTGAGGATATGCTTTCTCATATACTCAATAAAGTTAAAGGGTCAGACAAGATCTTAAAAGAGATGAAAGAGTATGTGTCGACGTTTAGCCAAACTGTTACCTCCCATTCAATATCAATCAAGCAGCTGGAGACCCAAATGTGTCAGATGTCGTCTCACCTAAATCCGAGACAAAAAGGGGGTTTGCCTAGTGACAATATGGTCAACCCCAAAAATTAGGTTTGAAGGTGGACTTGTATCGTGCCACGACGTTAACTAAGACACTGTTTGGGAGACAACCTAAAACCATTTATTGCTTTATTTTTCTTTGATAAAATAATGGTGATTTAATTGTGCAGATGGAAGTGTGGAGAGTGAACGAAAAATGCAGATTGGTGAGTTACAACTCCATTTCGCGAATCGCCGAAGGGTTCGGCGATCCTGAACCAGATCGTCGTTAGACTCAAGACCAATTTACATTGGAGTCTGTAAAACTCAGCGACCTCAGGAAATTATTGGTGAATCGCCAATCATGTCGGCGATCTTGACGGAGATTGCCGTTTGGACTCCCACCATACATGGAGGTTCTGTAAAATTCGGCGAGGCAAATGACTACTTGGCGTTACACCGAATAGTTCAGCGATCGGGACTAATGTCGCCGAATGGGAAAAAATTGGACAGTTTTTCAAGCCAAAAGCTTAAAAGTTTCAAATTCATTTCCTTTCCCTCACTTTTTCATCTTCCCAAACTCACACCTGCACTCTAGTTTTACATTTCTTGTATTTTTGGAGTATTTTTAGTATCGAATTGTGCTACGTGTTGGATTACATTGCTTCCTAGCATCTCAACATCCATTTGATCGGCATAAAAAGTTGGTTATTCAAACCCCGCATTCATTTTGTCGAAATTGTACTCATTTGCAATCTGTTAATCCTGTTGAATTCTGTTGGGCCTCTCTGATTAGATCAAATTGCTTAATTGCCTATTCCTAATCAATTACTCTTGCTTGAATGGTGAAATCCCTCTTTCTAGTCCGTTAAGTTATGTTACGGGTCTTAGTCAGATTTATGCTGTAGGAGCTTAAATTGCATTTTCGGGGATTGCAGGGATTATTTCAAGAAGTTAGGTTGATAATAGGCACGACAAGTCATTTCGGTGAGCTGAGATGAGCTCGCCGAACCACTTAGCGGGTTGCCTAGTTTCCCTACCTTGCCTTTGATATCATGATTTATGTGTGGTGGCTTCTGTACCATTCGACGAGAAGCATGAGGTCGCCAAAAGCACTCAGCGACTCACCGAAAGTCTTCTTGTTCGCATTTTGTCTGCACCCCTGACCCCTTCTGCGCTGTAACTTTCGGCGCACACCCTTTTGTTAGCCGAAAGTATTCGACGACTCACCAAATGGACTGCTAAGTCTGCCTGCAGCTGATGGTCTTCGGTTTGCTTGTTGAATATTTTCTAACTTTATCTCAAGGCTTTGCAGACATGGCCATACCAAAAGTTGTAGGAAGAAATATGCCACCCTGACATATAAAGGCACAAAACTCCAGAAGAGATGCAGGAATGACAGATCACCCCAAAGCAAGGAGAGAGAACAAGAAAGCCAGTTCCAGTAGGAGGATTTCCATTGACCATAATGTCCCTTCGTGGTCTCGAGGGTTCATTAACGCGATACATGCCTTTGGAGCAGCTCACGATTTGGACAATATGGCTAAGGCTAACATCGCTGCAACAACTGAGGCAAACACAGACAATGAAAACTAGAGTCAGAATGACAACATTCTGGGCACTGATGCCCAGATAGATGGAGCAACTGCTTAGACAGGATCCCCTCTTTACCTCCCTCTCTGTCTTTATTTATTTTACCTTTCAGATTTTGCGTTATTTGCATTTGAGGACAAATATTTTTGTTTGTGGTGGGGTGAGGCCCACCTTTGTGTGCTATTTGTGAATCGTGTTTTGTTTGAGTATTTGGGTTGTGAGCTATAATATTGTGTTAAAGACTGATTTCATGGAAGGTTTGAGATTTTGGCTCCGTGTTTTAAATTGCAAAATGATTTTGAAACTTCCAAAATTTTTTTGCCACCCCTTCTGTGTTGAATGTGGTTGTTCCTTCGCAAATATGACTATCGGTTCCGATCAATACCGATGACTTGGAAAGTGCTTATAATCGAACAAACATGAATGTGCGGCTACAATGAGGCCAAATGAAGTTGCATAGACAATATGTGAACTCTTTGCATCTCGTTGTGACTAACCAATGATCAAATCGAGTCTCTTGTGATGATCGGTGCACACTAGCGAAAGTGTGGAGTCTTGTTTGACTTATAGTGTCAATGCCTAGTGTGATGAGCTTACCTATGAACTATGCATGATGGATCCTAGAACTTGCCCCGTTGGTCCGATCAACTAAGTGATGTTATCTCTTGATATGATCTTAGGCAACTTCTAAGAGTGTGAGCCAATTTGACATATACCTCTTTTGTGGCCTACATTGTGAGTGTGTGAACCGCTTTTGAACACCCCTTGAGGCTTACCTTTCTTTGGAAGAAACTTGAAGAAAACTAGACCTCTCTTAATCCACTACCTATAATCCTCTTGATTTGTGGTTGATTGAAAAGTCAACTTAGGCCAAAAGTCTAAGTTGGGGGTGTGGTGAAAAGAAAAGGGAAAGTCAAGAAGTGCAAGGAAAGTCTCCTTTAACCGATGGTGTTGAGAAAAATGAAACCCCTCCTTATATGAAAAAAAAATGTTGTGGAATAAAGTACAAAAGAAATGGGGTTTCCAAACAATCCATGGAAAGTGAATAATAAGATGACTTATGAGCACTAAAGAGAATGATGAAGGAAAATGAAAGGAAGTGTTGTGAACACCACATTTCAGGAGGATGAAAGTCATTGAGCCTAAATGACCATATATTTGCACTAAGCCCCATTAGAAGCCTGGAAAAGACATTTTTGATCTTGAGTGAGCTGAAGCAAGTGTTGATTGTTTCAGGTATTTGGAGTTGGAGGGAAAGCATGGACACTACTTAGCAAAAAGGAACAAAGGCAGCTGAAAGAATGGAGAAATAAAGATCTGAGAATCGCCTAACCCGTTCGGCAAGTCGTCAAAAGGTTTTATCCTCGCCTTTTGTTCCAGTGTGCTAAGCCCTAAAAGAAGGGATCAAATCGGCGGTGAAAAGAAGCAGTCGGCGTGTCACCGAGCAGTTATGCGAAGCAGTACTATGTCGCCAAATGATACAAAACACGGCGATGCTGAAGGATAGAGCAAGACGGCGATGAAACCTACCAAAGGGCAGATCACAGAGTCAATCGACGATCTCGACTAACGACGCCGAATGATCCGCTGCAGCATAAATTTTTGAAAACTATAAATACTCATTGAGATTTGTAGCTTAATATCAGATTTTTAATATATAATTTTTAACATAGAATTTTGAGTTCTAAGTTTAGAGAGGGTTTTGAAGAACTTGAAGATTCAAAGGGTTTCAACTCCAAGAATTTGGACTTGGGTCTTGTGGATTCTTCACTCTTTGCTTGTTTTGATACTTAAATCTTCATACCCATTTGAATGCAAACTTATATCAGTATAAATTTCTATCTCTTTTATATGTCTAGCTAATACCCCAATTCTTGGAGTGTGATTTTGTGAATATGGATTAGATTATCTGTTGGGTCTTACTAGTTGGTGAATTATTTGTTGTTTAGATGTGATTTAGTTTAGTAGTTGTGGTGGAACTTAATGAAATTGTAGTTGAAAATACGATTTCACCTTTGTGTTTTCGGATTGCTCGAGAAAGAGGTCGTAAAACTAAGACTACTAAATTGATGGCCGGTGGGATTAGGTCGACATGAGGTTCAGCTCAAGAGAGTGAACCCTAGTCCTTCTCCCACACACTCAGCTCGAGAGAGTGAGTGGTCTAAGGAGGAGGTTGTTCTTCATGCGGCAACTCGGTGTTCGAGAGAAACCGAGTTGATTTGCAGTAAGTTGCTCGAGAGAGAATTTACCCCACTATAGTCTAGGCTAGTCACAAATATTCAACATATTTATTATCAAAAGCATGTACCCAATAGTTTAGTTTATCCCGTATTCCTATCACATCCCAAGAATCTCATCTCCTTGATTATTACTCTTTGCATTTTTTGTTGTTTTTGCTTACTTGTGACAAATCCCCATTGTTAATTGGCACTCTTGTGTCACCTCTTAGATTTAACATGTCTATATTCGATAATTTTTTACCTATGACTAATTCAAACATATTTTTATGTTTTTATTAATTCTCAAAACCACTACCTTGGGACTCGACCCCAACCCTTGGTTGGGTTACTTTACTACTGTAAGATCGTAGACACTTGCATTGGAAGTTGTATCTTGATTACACAAACATCAAAATGGCACCGCTGCCAGGGAGTGGTGTTACTTGAGAAATCTTAGTTTAGTAAAAATTTTGTTCTTCTTAGTTGTAGTTCTCTTACTTATTTTTCAGTTTTGTTTCTACTGTTTGTGTTGAAAACAGAAATAATGAGTGTTAATGGCAGCAACGGTAGCCAGGTGGGCCACCAAGACGACAATGGAAATCTCAACGATGCCCAAGATCCTAACATTAATGATCCCATATCATGGGAGGTATTGGGGGCATCTGTTTACCTACAGCCGAGGGAAATGCAGTGTTCCACATAACGAGCAATATGTTGCAACTCTAGCAACTAAAGGGACTTCTCAGTGGATTGGCTTATGAGGATCCTCACGAGCATCTTCGAAACTTCGTGGATGTGTGCGGACCATTCTTGTACAAAAACCTCTCTCAGGAGTCAGTTTGGTTAAGGTTATTCCCTTTCTCGTTGATGGGAGAGGCGTGCAAGTGGCTGGCAGAGTTGCCTCGCGAATTCATCACTTCTTGGGAGGAATTGGTAACCGAATTTAATGTGCAATTTTTTCCTTCTTCGAAGATGATGACTCTTCGGGATAGTATCCAAAAATTTAAGCGTTTGGAGGGCGAGCCAATCCATGAGACTTGGTTGCGATTTAAAAAGTTGGTGCTACAATGCCCGACTCATGGTCTGCCCTACAATGTCTAGCTACAGTATTTTTACCGATGCCTGGATTCGGTAAACAAAGGTGTCGCTGATCAACTTTCACCTGGAGGCCTAATAAAGCAACCGTATGCTGTAGCAGCCCAACTCTTAGATGGCATGACGACCATCAATAGGACATGGTACACTCGTGAAGACCAAGTCTCCACTCTCACATTCAAGCTATCCAAGGAGCAGATGGAAAAAGATAATGAGAGAGACCAAAACATAGCCAAGATCATGACACAGTTTGACATTTTATTTAAAAATGTCATAGGGGCTACTGCGCGTGGTGTCAACGCTATGGGGGTTGGGTGTGCAAATCCCGAGGAGGCGAAACTTGAAGCCTTGTATAATGAGGAAGTGAACTTCCTAGCCAACCAAGGCGGTGGTTATCTTTCATACTACGCAAGGAAGGGTGGTAACCAAGGTTGGGCTAGAGATGAATTGTAACATCTCGCACCTAGATACCACTAGAAAGAGTTTAAAATCTGAAAATAATTATTTTGGAAAGAATAAGGAAATCTGGAAATTTTGTCTAAGTTAAGAAAGTGAGTTTTGACCATTTTCAAACGGCCATAACGCCTATCTCAGGAGGAGTTAGGAGCATCTCTGGATATGGTTCGAAATCCCTTGGAGAGATCTTTCCAACGCCGCCAAGTTTGCGAAATTCCGACATCGTATGAGTGAGATATACCTTCCGGAAGTTGGGCTGTTGGATTGAGGAAAGGCTCAATCCGGATTTAGGAAAGGGCAAAGTAGTGTTTTCTCTAATTTATTTCCTAATTCGTTTTTAAGGATTTATTGGGGTAAAAACAGAACTTAATTCAGTTTTGAAAAATTAGAATACGCTTAGGGCTTGGAGAAGAGAGGAAGAAAGAAAGAACGAGAGAAGAAAGAAAGAATTCACCAAGATCATCCAAGCTTGCGAGTGGAATTCGTCGGGGGTGATCCCTATTAAGGTATGTGAGATCTTTTCATGTTGGGTTAGTTCACCCACACACCAACTTATTTCAATTCAGCGATTTGGAGTTGTTTGAATGTTAAGAAAGTGAAGTTCTTGAAGAACATTGTTGAATTCTTGTTGGTTGATTGTTGAATGCCTAGTGTGGATTTGATTGGTGTTTTCGAGTTGTTTTCCGAGTTGAATATATTGGGTGTTAAGGGTATTAATGATCCTAAGTGTTTGGGGAAACAACCATAGAAGTTTAGAGGGTTTATAGATGAAAAACGTAGGAGAAAAGTCGGGGTTCACCTGGGGAAAGGGTGGGGCGTCGCGCCAGCCAGCGCACCCCTAAAGGGACTCTGAAGTCCACCCCTTGAGGCACCGCGCCAGCCAGTGCGGCCCAGCCCAGCCTCTGAAGTTTGAGGGCTGGCGCCCCGCGCCTCTCAGAGCACTAGGGACGCCAGTTCTCCCCATTCGTCCCCCACCTTTTAATACTTGTTCCTTATCAATGTACCTATATTTCTAAGTTGATTCCAACACCCTAAGGTACATCTAAACATCATGAAATCATCCATATACATGAGATCATGAGCCTTGAATCCATAATCCAATTCAAGGAAAGTTAAGATCAAAGTCAAAGAAGTTAAGAGTCAAGTCTAGAAGTTAAGAAGCAAGTCAAAGCAAAGTTTCTTAAAGTTTTCAAGAGTCTTTATTAAACGTTTTATCTTCGTTTCAAGGTTCAAGTAAAGAAAAGAGTAAGAGTTGTTGTTCATTTCTAAAAGGTTATTAGGGAACTATGTATTCCCAAAGAAGTTTATAAATGTTTTCACATTTGAGCAAAGAAAAGGGAACATCGATTCCAAAGGAGTTTTTGGGATAAGGTTTGAGCAATTATCTCAAACTAAAGTAAGAGGTGTTTAAAACACATATGACCTAAAGTATATTTTGGGAATAGTATTGAGCACCGAATTGGGGATGTGAGTTCATATTAACTCAAATCTCTATAAGAACCATGTGGCCGACACGGGATTTAACGGGTCATACTTTTTAGATGATCACGTAAGTTAAGCTAGTGGATCCACTAAGTTAAGTAAGGTCCTATATCAAGGCAAGGTATAGGATGGTCCTTGGGCAACGTGAGGTAAAATGTTGTATAATCACTAGGGCTCATAGTGGTGGTTGTCGGTTACAGAATCTCCCACTAAAGTTATATTACTTTTATATATAAGTAAAGTTGAGTTTGTTATTGCTTTATCTTTAATGAACTAATTTTTTTACACTGTTTTACAAGCTTTATATATAGTGCATGTGTCTTATTGCTTTATATTAGTTCAGTTATTCATGAGTTAAAGAGAGCCAAGGTAAGTGTTCCTTTGTACTCCTTTCAAGCTTAAGTTATGGTTTAGCATTCCAACTTCCATACTCGTATATTCAATGTACTGATGCCAGTTGGCCTGCATGTTATTATGATGTAGACGCAGGTAACCAGGATCAGCATCCAACACGCCGTTGATCCAGTTGAGCACTCCAGAGTCAGTGGTGAGCCTCCTTGCATTTCGGAGGATTCTTTTATTTCTCTTTCCTAGTTTTGAGTCTCTCATCTATGTATTTGTAGATACTTTATTTTGAGTCATAAGTTGCTATTTTGGCTAAGGTGTTATCATTTAAACTATTACTTGAGTTTATGTTGTTGAGTTAAGTCTTCCGCTGAGTTAAGTAAGCCAGGCCAAGGGTTTGCTTGGGGCTAGCAATAGTCTTCGAGTGCCGGCCATGTCCAGGTTGTAGGCTCGGGACGTGACAAACTTGGTATCAGAGTTTAAGAGTTCTAGGGAGTCTGTAAAGTCATGTCTGTAGAGTCCTATTTGTCGGTGTGAAGCGTGCCACATCTATAATTAGGAGGCTGCAACATTTAGGAAATTCTTCACTTCCTTCATATTCATCTCATGCATTATAGTGTATCTCTAAAAGTTTCCCTCTAATTCGTGCTTGTGCGTGTTTCAGATAACCATGCCTCCACAAAGAGCAGCATGAGGCCGTCCAGCTAGGAGAAATGTTGAACTACAAGAGCAAGGGATACCTAATGTACTAAACGTGCAACCTCAAGGCGAAGTCACTAATGCTGAATTTCGTGAGGCTATACGGATGCTGAGCCAAGCTGTGACTAACCAGGTTAGGCAGCCAAGGGGACCAAGCCAAGATGAGGATGACACTTTAAGGATTCGCGAATTCTTGAGAATGAATCCTCCTAGTTTCACTGGTGTAGTCACTATTAAGGATCCGGAAAATTTTATTGAGGAACTAAAGAAGGTTTTTAAGGTGATCCATGTTGTTGACAATGGAAGGGTTAAACTAGCTGCATATAAACTGAAGGATGTTGCTAGAACATGGTTCGATCAGTGGAAAGGGGGTCGAACTGAGAATACACCACCTTCTAGTTGGGCTTGTTTCGAAGAAGCCTTCTTGGGGAGTTTCTTTCCCCGAGAACTGAAAGAGGCTAGGGTATGAGAATTTCTTACACTGAAACAGGATTCCTTGAGTGTGCATGAGTATGGGTTGAAGTTCACCCAGTTGTCCCGCTATGCTCCTGAAATGGTTAAGGACATGAGGAACATAATGAGCTTGTTTATTGCTGGCTTGGGTCGTCTGTCAAGCAAAGAGGGCAGGGCAGCAATGCTGATAGGTGACATGAACATATCAAGGTTGATGGTTTATGTGCAGCAGGTTGAGGAAGAGAAGCTGATAGACAGGGAAGAGTTCAGAAGTAAGAAAGCGAAGACAGGGAATAAGTCTGGGCAGCAGAAAGGCAATGGGAATCGTTCGTCTTTTCAGCAGAACCAAAAGGGACCTACTCCATCATCTGCTAATGCACCTGCACCTCGAAACAAAGGCGAATATTATGGTCAGAATCGCAGAACTTCAGATCTAAACCAGCGCAATCCCAAGGTAGTGTAGCACAAGGGGGAGATATTGTAACATCTCACACCTAGATACGACTAGAAAGAGTTAAAAATTTGAAAATAATGATTTTGTAAAGAATAAGGAAATCTGGAAATTTTGTCTAAGTTAAGAAAGTGAGTTTTGGCCATTTTCAAACGGCCATAACTCCTAGCTCAGGAGGATTTAGGAGCATCTCTTGATATTATTGGAAATCCCTTGGAGAGATCTTTCCAACCCCGCTGAGTTTGCGAAATTCTGACATCGTGTGAGTGAGATATGCCTTCCGAAAATTGGGATGTTGGATTGAGGAAAGGCTCAATCCGGATTTAGGGAAGGGCAAAGTAGTGTTTTCTCTAATTTATTTCCTAATTCGTGTTTAGGGATTTATTGCGGTAAAAACAGAACTTAATTCAGTTCTGAAAAATTAGAATACGCTTAGGACTTGGAAAAGAGAGAAAGAAAGAAAGAACAGGAGAAGAAGGCAAGAATTCACCAATATCATCCAAGCTTGCGAGTGGAATTCGTCGGGAGTGATCCCTATTAAGGTATATGAGATATTTTCGTGTTGGGTTAGTTCACCCACACACCAACTTATTTCAATTCAGCGATTTGGAGTTGTTTGAATGTTAAGAAAGTGAAGTTTTTGAAGAACATTGTTGAATTCTTGTTGGTTGATTGTTGAATGCCTAGTGTGGATTTGATTGGTGTTTTCGGGTTGTTTTCCGAGTTAAATCTATTGGGTATTGAGGGTATTAATGATCCTAAATTTTTGGGGAAAGAACCATAGAAGTTTAGAGGGTTTAGAGATGAAAAACGTAGGAGAAAAGTCGGGGTTCACCTGGGGAAAGGGTGGGGCGTCGCGCCAGCCAGCACGCCCCAGCCCAGCGTCTGAAGTTTGAGGGTTGGCACCCCGCGCCTCTCAGAGCGCTAGGGATGCCAGTTCTCCCCATTTGTCCCCCACCTTTTAATAATTGTTCCTTAGCAATGTACCTATGTTTCTAAGTTGATTCCAACACCCTAAGGTACATCTAAACATCATGAAATCATCCATAAACATGAGATCATGAGTCTTGAATCCATAATCCAATTCAAGGAAAGTTAAGATAAAAGTCAAAGAAGTTAAGAGTCAAGTCTAGCAGTTAAGAAGCAAGTCAAAGCAAAGTTTCTTAAAGTTTTCAAGAGTCTTTATTAAATGTTTTAACTTCGTTTCAAGGCTCAAGTTTCCAGTAAAGCAAAGAGTAAGAGTTGAGTTCATTTCTAAAAAGTTATTAGGGAACTATGTATTCCCAAAGAAGTTGATAAATGTTTTCACATTGGAGCAAAGAAAAGGGAACATCGATTCCAAAGGAGCCTTTAGGCTAAGCTTTGAGTAATTATCTCAAACTAAAGAAAGAGGTGTTTAAAACACATATGAGCTAAAGTATATTTTGGGAGTAGTATTGAGCACCGAATTGGGGATGGGAGTTCATATTAACTCAAATCTCCATAAGAACCATGTGACCAACATGGGATTTAACGGGTCATACTTTTTAGATGATCACATAAGTTAAACTAGTGGATCCACTAAGTTAAGTAAGGTCTTATATCAAGGCAAGGTATAGGATGGTCATTAGGCAACGTGAGGTAAAACGTTGTATCATCACTAGGGCTCATAGTGGTGGTTGTCGGTTAAAGAATCTCCCACTAAAGTTATATTACTTTTATATATAAGTAAAGTTGAGTTTGTTATTGCTTCATCTTTAACGAACTAAGTTGTTTACACTGTTTTTCAAGCTTTATATATATTGAATGTGTCTTATTTCTTTATATTGAGTTCAGTTATTAATGAGTTAAAGAGAGCCAAGGTAAGTGTTCCTTTGTACTCCTTTCAAGATTAAAATGTGGTTTAGCATTCCAACTCGCATAGTCGTACATTCAATGTACAAATGCCAGTTGGCCTGCATCTTATTATGATGTAGACACAGGTAACCAGGATCAGCATCCAACGCGCCGTTGATCCAGTTGAGCACTCCAGAGTCAGTGGTGAGCCTCCTTGCATTCCGGAGGACTCTTTTATTTCTCTTTCCTAGTTTTCTCTATTAGCATGTTGTGGGGGTCTGTCCCAACATCCATCTCAGTATTATAGAGGCTTGATGGACAGTTAGACAGTTAGTTTTGAGTCTCTCATCTATGTATTTGCAGATACTTTATTTTGAGACATAAGTTGCCATTTTGGCTAAGGTGTTATCATTTAAACTTTTACTTGAGTTTATGTTGTTGAGTTAAGTCTTCCGCTGAGTTAAGTAAGCCAGGCCAAGGGTTCGCTTGGGGCCAGCAATTGTCTTCGAGTGCCGGCCACGTCCAGGGTGTAGGCTCGGGACGTGACATGAAGGATGGAAGGATCGTGAATAGAGAGACCGAAATCCTAATTGGAAGGATGGGGAGAAGGACATGTATGTGCCTCCCCACGAGCGCCAAAAGCCAAAGGATTCGGAGGGTGGTAGGTCTGAGGATATGTTTTCTCGTATCATCAATATTGTTGAAATGGTCAGACAAGATCTTGAAAGAGATGACAGAGGATGTGTCAACCCTTAGCCAAACCATTACCTCCCATTCAGTAGCAATCATGCAGCTGGAGACCCAAATGGGTCAGATGTGGTCTCACCTAAATCCGAGACACAAAGGGGGTTTGTCTAGTGACATTATGGTCAACCCGAAAAATGAGGTTTGAAGGTGGACTTGCGTCATGCTATGACATTAACTAAGGCACTGTATGAGAGGTAACCGAAAACCATTTATTGCTTTATTTTGCTTTGATAAAATAATGGTGTGTTGATTGTGCAGATGGAAGTGTGGAGAGTGAATGAAAAGTGCAGATTGGTGAATTATATGTCCATTCCGCGAATCGCCGAAGGGTTTGGCGACCCCGAACCAGACCACCGTTAGACTCAAGACCAATTTACATTGGAGTCTGTAAAACTCGGCGACCACAGGAAATTATTGGCGAATCGCCGATCATGTCACGATCTCGACGGAGACCGCCGTTTGGACTCCCACCATACATGGAGGTTCTGTAAAATTCGGCGAGGCAAATGACTACTTGGTTCGCCTAGTTTCCCTACATCGCCTTTGATATCATGCTTTATGTGTTGTGGCTTCTGTACCTTTCGGCGAGACTCCTTCGGTCGTCAAAAGTACTCGGCGAAGAAGAAATTTCATCGATCAAAATTTGACAGTGCCTCCACGTCGCGGAGCTAGTCCCCAGATTTGGGAAAAGTCGTTTCGCGTCGTGGAGCGGTCACGGACCGTTCTGCCTCAAAAGTTATTTTCAAAACCAAAATTTAAATGCTTCTCAGCGTCGCGGACCCACTCTCAAATATTGATATTTGGTCTTTTCTCATGTTTAATTATCTAAATTCGTTCCTAAACATCATGAGATCCTTCCTATCACAAATCACAATCCTTGAATCCATAAATTCAATTCAAGGAAAGTTAAGAGTCAAGTCAAGAGAAGTTAAGAGAAGTTCATAAAGTTTTCCAAAAGACTTTTGCAAACGTTTCAACTTTGTTTTAAAACTTAAGTTTTGAGTTCAGTAAAGAGTAAAGTTGAAGTTCATTTCTTCAAAAGTATATGGGGGCTATGTATTCCCAAAGGGTTTAAAATGTTTTTGCATTTAAACAAGAAAGGAAACCTCGATTTCCAAGTAGCCTTTGGCTAGTTTTCAGAAAAGAGTAGTCGTTTTCTAAATGAAGCAAGAGAGGAAACTTTGATTTCCAAGATAGCCTTTGAGCTAAGTTTTTGAGCACTAATCTCAAATCATAGAAAGAAGTATGTTTTTACACAAAATCTAATATTATATTTTTGGGAGTAGTATTGAGCACCGATATAGGGGAGAGTTTAGACAACGCACATCCCCATAAACCATGTAGCCACCATGGGTAGAAAAGGGTCATACTTTTTAGATGATTCCTTTAGTACTTTTTAGCATAGACTATTGGATCCACTTAGTGAGTTAGGTTCTATACTCCCGGCAAGGTATAGGACGGTCATTGGCAGTGTGAGGTAAAACGATGTATCATCACTATAGCTCTTAAGTGATGGTTGTCGGTTAGAGAAACTTCCACAACAGTATTTTGTATTTTTATATACAAACAGAGTTCATATTGTATCTTTGCATACATACATAGTTATTATTTTATTTCTAAATACACAGAGTTGACATCATGTTTTAAACAATTTTTCCTTATACTGCACTTGCTTTTAAACTGCTTTAAATTGAAATGAGTTCAATTATGTTGAATTGAGTTAAACCAGGTAAGTTCTTCATTTCCTTCTAGATTCTTTTCAAGCTTAGGTTGTGTTTAGCATTCCAACTCGCATACTCGTACATACAATGTACTGATGCCAGTTTGCCTACATCGTCTTATGATTTAGACGCAAGTAACCAGGATCAGCATCCAGCGCATCATTGATCCAGTTGAGCTTCAGAGTTGTTGGTGAGCCTCCTTGCATTCCAGAGGATCCCCCTTTTTCATTACTTTATCATTTTAGTTCATTAGGATGTCGTGGGCCTGTCCCGATATCCATCTTAGTTGTTTTAGTAGCTTCATAGATAGTCAGTCAGATGTTAGTTCATTCGTCATCATTTCGTTATTGGCTTATGTTCAGATTTGAGTTGCCATTTTGGCTAAGTTAAATGTTTATTTTTAAAACATTATGAGTTCAGTCTCAGACAGTTGAGTTATTTAGCATATGAATCCTTTTCTTAATGCTTAAAGTCTTCCGCTGAGTAAGTAAGCCAGGTCAAGGGTTCGCTTAGGGCCAGCAATGGTTCTCGAGTGCCGGCCACGTCCAGGGTGTAGGCTCGGGGCGTGACAGAAATAGTTCAAATCTAAATTCATCATGACCAAGTTGAAGAAACAAACATGACTAGTAGTGCAACCATTACAGATTTTTACATGTTTCTTCTAGGAATTAACTACATGTTACATTTTGTTGGTTCAATTTCATAATCTGTACTCTCAAAATTCTACTTTAATCACAAAGGTGATAGTAGAAGGATTTCTACTTGGGTCCAATCTGCTGGATTCCCTCCTCTCCTTCTCCCTATTTATTTACCTTTTTATAAGTGCCTGAAAATATCATCTAGAATATTCCGAACACAAACCAAATATGCAAATTGATTATAAATTAACATGTTTCAAACATGTTGAAATTATCAAATCAGTGATATGATATCATTTTGATCGAAAGTTAACTGTGGTCAAACTTATTCTTTAACTTTACTAGAAATATATCAAAAGGTCCAAGTCACACCTGAGCTATTTGGGACCCATACAAACCATCCACTCGAGTC
The DNA here is from genome assembly GCA_036250405.1 of Solanum raphanifolium. Classification (NCBI taxonomy): domain Eukaryota; kingdom Viridiplantae; phylum Streptophyta; class Magnoliopsida; order Solanales; family Solanaceae; genus Solanum; species Solanum raphanifolium. The sequence continues at coordinate 45,789 of JAJOOE010002128.1, forward strand.
AAAAACACATTTTGAATCTAATAAAAGTATCAGAATTTCATTTCAACCTCATCTTCCTCAAACGTTGACTTTAAGTAAACTTATCAACTTTCCAAATAGCAAAACTCTTTTAAAACTCACCCAATAATCTCGAAAATTGCATCATCCATCCCCACAAACCATAATTACCACACTAAAACTACATATGAGAAGGGATAAAACATAGAAAACACTCAAAAATCACAAAACGACTATGTGGATCGTTACACCATATCAACTATTATTGAAACTAGTCACCTGGAAAATAATTAATATGCTACAACATATAAAATTACACCGACAATACTAAAATTTGTATGCACCATTCAACAAGCCATAAAATCAATGAATAATTAATTGACCAATACATACCATATGTGACAAGACTACATCATTAATATTTATTTATTTTCATAGCTAGCCTAGCCATGATGAGAAGAGTTATATCTAGAAGCAAATCCATTAAACAAAGCCAAAGCATTGCTAGTAACTTGTGCAACATTAAGAACCTTAACTTTAATTGTAGCCTTCACTTTACCACCCTTGGAATGGCCTGAATTTAGACCATTCAAGCAAGTGTAAGCATCAGTTAATACTGTACTAAGCCAAGTTTGAACATTGCTTTGATGCCATACAAACTCTTCTTGCCCATCTAAATTCAAATTTTGAAGCTCTATTACAGAGTTTGTGAGTTGGGAAATGCCATCATTGATTTCATCTAAGCATTATTTTATTGCTTGATGATCCTTAGCCTTCATTTTCTTATTATACTCCTTGAGGACATTTTTTATTTAAGCTTTTGTATGTATAGCCCTAACTAGGCTTACTTTCAAGATAGCATGAACTATTTCTTGAGGATCTTGTGATGTAGGATTCACATAGTTGGATAGAAATGTCACACAAGGTTCCGGATAACGAGTTTTTCTGCACTGAGTCTCCACGAAGGTAGGGAGGCGTGGATGCAGTCGACCAGTACTAGTACTCTCGACTGCAACCACTATAGAGAGGATAAGGAGCAAAAGGGAAATGCTAATTTTTCCCATTAAAGTTTAATTTGCGGGCTTCTGAGGAGCAGGAGAAATTGTTGGAATTCTATAAAAGAGTCTCGAGAGCGAAATGCAAGGATGAAAGAACTAAAATCGATGAAGAGAGAATGAGATGATAAAAGGGTTTGTGATGGAAAATATGAAGAGTATGCAAGGTCTTTTATACTAGGGTTTTCACATGAATGAAGAATTTGACTTCTTTCATTTAACATGAGCATATGCAGACTACCATGAGAGTATTACGGTATTAAATTATACTATATTGTCCGTCTATCTGACTCAATTATGTGACACATTTTGAATTTCGATAATCTAACAATTTATATTTTTACCATGAATTGAGGGATGTAATATTAGAATCTTTTGAAGTAAATTTACATACTTAGAAACTATTTAAAAAGTACTATAAGTCACAATAATTGACAATATATAAAAAATATTTTTAAAAATATGAAAAAATTACGGTTAAAGAAAAACTTGTCTGAATCTGAAGGGAATAATATTCTCACCCTTCTGATTTTGTGAAGATGTTTGATTGAACAAGAATTTTAAGAAATAGGTTTTATATTCTAAGAAGGGAAATTCTAGAAAAACGATAAAATTGTTCTGATCTATAAATAACAGGTTCAAGCCAAATTATTAATGCTTGCATTAGGGACGATCGTCTACATCATACCTCATGGGATGTGACCTTTCCCCAGATCCTGCAATGTGGAATATTGTGTGCACCATGCTATTCTTCCCTCTTTGTTCTGATATATGTGAAGGTACTTGTCTGGACATGAAGTTTAATAATGTAAGAAAAAAAATTAAACTTGTGGTCCAAAACAAACCATAGATATTTATGTACTAATTAAGAGTAAAATGAGAGTTTAAAGTTAAATCATTATAAATATATAAAAGTGTCATTGTTTTTGGGACTGACTAAAAAAAGTAAATGTGTCACATAAAATGAGATTGAGGGTTAAAAATGTCATTTGAAACTTATGACCTAAGAAAAATCATAAATATTTGTGTGGTAATAAATCATTTTATTAAGGATCTAATAAATATTTAAAATTAATTATTACTTCGCCTCTGTTTCAATTTAAGTGTCTTAATTTGACTGGACACAAAATTTAAAATATTATTTTCTTAAAAAAGAAACTAACTAAATAAAGAATACCACATGAATCGAAATAAAGAGAGTATTTATTTTATTTTTTTAGCTGTAAATTGTAATCATCCATCTCATTGACAGAGTACTACTTATATAATAAAATTATATATAATTGGTTTTAGTTATTGCTATAACGTGCAGTAACTTCAATGAAGCAGCCGTCAGATTTAAGGATATACATTGTTCATTATACAATACTTTGATTTAATATTGATGAACATGTGAAAAGAATGCAAGCTATTCACCATGCATTTTATTTTGTGGTCATTTAAATTGAATTTTCATAGAATAATTAGAATTGCGCGCAAAAAGTGCATGAGGCCAGGTTATAATCATTTGAAAAAAGAAAATGTTGATGTAGCTTTTCAGAGGGTAAAGATGAATGACAATTGGAGAAAGTAATACAAATTTAAAAGTTAAGATTTGTTATAAGGAAATAGATTTTGTTCATACACTACTATATTAGAAATATCTTGTTTCAACATGTATGCTTAATGTCTATAGATTAAAAAATAAAGATATTTTAGTCTATGAAATTGATGTGTGTTTAGATATGTGTCCTACTGTTGTAGCTAAATAGACACGTAGTACACCCACTTTTAGATTTGCATCCCTAACATTTTTTACATCTTCCATGGTAATAGCTTGAGCAATCACCTTTTGATTGCATTCCTTATTCTATGTTCTTTCTTCTCCAGTGGATTATGAGAACAACCATTGACCACCTTAATTTTGTCACCATTTCACCTTTAGCTTGAGCAATCACCTTTAGCTTTTTCTGTTCAATAATCTTCTCTTTGTTGGACATCGCAGTGTTAAAGTTATGTTTAAATTTTTTTGGAGGTAGAAGAAGATTGCGATGGAGTTATATATTATATATATTTTATGAATTTTAAGTGAATTTGCATTGTTAAATGAATTGGTAGATAATTATATTATTTCTACATTGATTACCAATGAAGTCTTATTGTTGGAGGTAGGAGCTTAATTTTGTTTTTTTTCATAATAATATTCACCAGCGGTACATGTATATAGGGTGCTTCAAGTTTATATGAGACTGAAAATATTATGATTCTCTGCAAATTAGGTCAACATGTTGTTACTTCTCTCTTTGCACAATTTAATTTGATTGAGCCTTTTAACAAAGCTATTATTCATATTGTCCTATTTGCAAAGCATATATCTACTAGTTTTACTTGTTCTATGATTTTTGTGCTGGAGAATTAAGCTAAATACTATTAAGATGTAAGAAGCTTTCTAAACATCGGATAATTTGTTGCCCGGAAGATATTTTAAACCAATATCTTTTATAAACAGGTTTCATCTGCAGACTTTTTATTTAGTTTCGAGTTGGTTATAATTGTTGGAACATGCTATTGGTCTTTAATACTTCGTATAAAATATAATTTAGTAGTTTGATTGAATAAAAGATGCAAAATTTTCTCTTTACCATTGGAATGGACAAGTCAAACAAGAGGTTTACTTTTATTAGCTAATAAGTTAGTAATTCCTCTTTATTATTGTATCCGTAATTTTATTGGCAAAAGGTTCACACCAACTTACTATGGTCTAGATATAAAAGTATGAAGAAATAATGTCTAAGGTCTAGCCAAAGAATGAAGAAAATGTAACACCTCAGACTTCGAGAAAGGGCTAAAAGGAGAACTTTGGGCAAGTCCACGAATCCAAAATGGACCATGGACCCTTTAGGACATCCTACATAGTCCGTGTAGGTGACCACACTCTATTAAGGATGTCGTGAGTGACCGTCCAGGACTGCCCTGGGAGAGGTCACCTAGAGAGCGCCCTACACGGCCCGTGGTGACTTGCATGGCCCGTCTAGGGGTCCGTACAAGTCACCCAGTCAAGGAGGTTGCACCCAAGTCAGGTATTGAGTGTTGGGGCAACTTCAAACGATCATATCTTTTAGCACAAAATGAATTTGGTGGCTCAAGACCTATCAAATTAAAGGTATTTCAGTCATCTTTCCAACGCCACCAAATTTGCCTAATTAAGAGCTCCGAGTAAAAATGTATGCTCATTTTAGTGAAGCCCTATCGGGCAGGGCAGCATGACGACCCACTAGATGGGCCATCATGCCTTAGACGACCCGTCAAGCCCCTATTGAAGGTCACCTCATCAGTTTTAAGTGAGGTTGCACCCCCAAGTCACTGGTAAACGACCACTGACGTCTAAATGGTCCGTGAATCTCCACACGAACTGTGAAGTCATCTGTAAAGGAGACTTGTCAAACTTAGAGTTCAAGGTCAACTTCAAACAATCATATCTTTCAGCACAAAATGAATTAGGTGGCCTATAACCTATCAAATTAAAGATCTCTGAATTTTATTTCCAACGCCACCGAGTTTTCCTAATCCAAGCTCGAAGTAAAATGTTATGCCTGAAATAGTGAAGCCCTGTCGAGCAGAGCATCTTCACTACCCACTTGACGGGCCATTGTGCTCTAGACGGCCCGTGAAGCCTGTCTTGAAGTCACTTCATCAACTTTTAAGTTAGGGTTGCATTGGTCTTTTTTCCTATGCGTTTGGTACTTAAACTACGTCATAGAAGGCTTAAACTACGTTGTTTAACTCAGTCTAAGCCTAATAATCTAGTCACAAACTACCTAGAACCCTCCCTCTCTTAAAATCATCCAACTTAGAAAGAAAAGAATAGAAAGAGGTGACAGTTTCTCCCAAGAACAAGCAGAGGTTTTCTTCAAGTTCAGCCACGAAATCCAAAGGATTTCTCCGTAGTTTTTGTCACCAGGTATGTGGGATTTTACTAGTGGGTTCCTTCCATCCATTGGGTCCCCAGAATTCAGTCAGTTTTTCAATTTCTCATAAATTGTTCAGACCCAGGGTTTCCAAAACCTTGGGGATTCATTGTGATTTTAGCTGCTACAGTTTCCACAATCTAAATAACCTGTTTCTTGGAAAATTTGCATAGTCATGTGTATAGAACTCAGAACCCTAGCTTGTATTAATTATCAGCATTTCATGAATTATACTTACTAGGCAGATGAGTCAAATAATCATTCTTCAAAATTTAAATGTCATATCTTTCAGTATATATATATATATATATATGGTGCATTCTCAAATAGCATATCAGTATTTTGAGCTACTTCAGTACATTTTAGCTATACATATTTAGTTGGGAGTAGACTTAGCTAGGTTCAGAAGTCCCCTCTGTTGGGCATCAGTTTTTAGTGATCAAGCCACAGTTATTCCTTTATACCCCTGTCAAGGTATATTTGGTCCTCTCGATAGGGTGTATTCATCAGACTCCATGTTTAGCTCACGTGGTTTATGTTGGTTAATAGTAGCTCCCAGAGTCGTACTCTTATTGCATTGACCATGTTATCAACATTTACTTCAGTAGTCAGATCAACATGTTATCTTTATGATTTGTAATTAGTCATGGTAGCTCAGTTTTCAGTTATATTTCAGTACAACCTATTTCCATGTTCAGTTTATATTATTTAGCTTAGTATCTATATCTTGCATGTCTAGTTCATTTAGAGTATTGATGCATATCAAATCCAAAAAGCTATAAAATATTCCAAATCCAAATTCATCATGACCAAATTGAAGAAACAAACATGACTTGTAGTGAAAGAACTAAAAAAATTACATGTTTCTTCTAGGAATTAACTACATGTTACTTTTTTGTTGGTTCAATTTCATCATCTCTACTCTCAAAATTCTACTTTAATCACAAAGGTGATAGTAGATGAGTCTCTACTAGGGTCCAATTTGCTAGATTCCCTCTTCTCCTTCTCCCTATTTATTTACCTTTTTATAAGTGCCTGAAAATATGATCTAGAACATTTTGGACACAAACTAAATATGCAAATCGATTATAAAATTAACATGTTATTAAGATATGTTGAAATTATCAAATCAGTGATATGATATCATCTTGATCGAAAGTTAACCGTGGTCAAACCTATTCTTTAACTTGACTAGAAATCGATTGAAGGTCCAAGTCACACCTGTGCCCCTTGGGACACATCCAAACCATCCACCCGAGTCACAAATCACATTTTGAATCTAATAAAATTATCGAAATTTTATTTCTACCTCATCTTCCTCAAATGTTGACTTTAGTTAAACTTATCAACTTTCCAAACATAAGAACTCTTTTAAAACTCACCCAACAACCTTGAAAATAGTATCACACATCCCCACAAACCATAAATACCACACTAAAAGTCGTATGAGAAGGGATAAAACATGAAAAACTCCAAAATCACAAAACGACTATGTGGATCGTTACACCGTATCAATTATTATTGAAAGTACTCACCTAAAAAATAAAATTAATATGCTAGAACATATAAAATTACACCGACAACACTAAAAGTTGCATACACAGTTAAACCCATAAACTCAATGAATAACTAAATGACCAATACACATACCATATGTGACAACACTATATCATTAATGTTTATTTTTTTCATATCTAGCCTAGCCATGATGAGAAGACTTATATCTAGAAGCAAATCCATTAAACAAAGCCAAAGCATTTCTAGTAACTTGTGCAACATTAAAAACCTTAGCTTTAATTGTAGCCTTCACTTTACTACCCTTGGAATGGCCTGAATTTAGACCATTCAAGCAAGTGTAAGCATTAGTTAATATTGTACTAAGCCAAGTTTGAACTTTAACATCCCGCCTTAGAAAGAACTAGAATTAGAAAAAACTATTTAGGAAAGAGTAAATTTGGAAATTTTGACAAGTTATGCTAAGTATGAATTTTGGGTCAACTTCAAACGACCGTAACTTTTAGTATAGAAGGAGTTTGGTGGCCCATAAGATATCAAATGAAAGGTAATGGAATCCTCTTTCCAACGCCACTGATTTTGCTAATTTTCGAACTCGTTTGAGAGAGATATGCACATTTGAAGTCGGGCTGTCTAGTTAAGGAAAGTTACCCGGATTTAATAAGGGTATTTTGATCTTTTCCTTACCCTATCTGATTTATTTCATTTTTAGTAATTAATTAGGGGTCTAAACTAATTTGGTTCAGTTTACAATATCATAATTCACGCTAGGGTTTTAGAAAAGAGTTAAAGAAGAGAAAAGAGGAGAAAAGAGGAGAAAGGTCAAGATTTCGTCAAGTTCTTGAAGTTTCATTGCGAATTTCGCCAAGGGTTTCATCCCTAAGATGTATGTGAGTTCACATAGTGTTGAGTTCATTCACCCATGCTCCAATCATGATTAATTAAGCGCAATTTCATTCTTCAAAGTAAACGATTTGAGTTCTTGATGAGTTTGTTGAAGTTTCCTTCGTAATCTTGATTGTTGAGGTTTTGATGTTTTCCTGAGATAATCGTATGAGTTTTAAGGTTGTTTTTAGTATATTCATGTACACTATGGTTGGGTATTCAAATCTAAGTGATTGGGGAAGAAACCATTCGATTCTAGACGAATTGGTGTCGAAAAACGAGTAAGAAAATTTGTCAAGTTTTCTGGGAAAAGGGGTGGGGTGTCGTGCCACTTAGTGCGCCCCAAATCAAGTTTTGTAGTTTTGGCTCTGGGGCGCCGTGCAACTCAGTGTGCGCCAACCCAGGTTTTGTAGTTCAGGGTCTAGCGCCACTCAGTACACCAGGGTCGTCGGGTCCTCTACCATTTCCCACTTCTTTCTGTTTGAGTTCCCTCGAATCGTAACTATGTTTTTTAGTTAATTTCTACACTCTAAGGTACATCTAAAAATCGAGAGATCATCCATAGCATGAGATCATAACTGTGGAATCCATAATTCAAAATCAAGGTAAAGCTAAGACTCAAGTCTAGAGATTCTTAGAATCTTTTCAAAAGTCTTTTACAATTGTTTTAAGCTTGTTTTAAAGACTTAAGCATTGAGTTTGAGAAAGATTAGAGCCAAGTTCATTTCTTTAAAATGTTATATGGGAACTAAGTATTCTCAATTTCACATTTAAGATGAGAGAAAACACCAATTTCCCTACGAGTTTTCATGAGTAGTTTTAGTACCATATCTTTTAAGAGAAAGATATTTTGAGTAATAATCTCAAACCATAGAAAACGTTATGTTTTTAAACATATGAGCTAGTCACATTTTAGGAGTAGTATTGAGCACCGATATGGGGACGAGTTCAGATAAATCAAGTCTCCATAAACCATGTAGCCAACGTGGGTAGAAAGAGTCAGACTTTTTGGATGATTCCTTAATGCTTTTTAGCACATACTAGTGGATCCACTTAGTAGTAGGTTCTATACCCCGGCAAAGTATATGACAGTTTTGGCAGCGTGGGCTAGACGATGTATCATCACATAGCTCATAGTGATGGTTGTCGGTTAGAGAATCTCCCACAGAGTTACTTTTATTTTCATATACAAAACTAAGTTATTATTGTATCTTTTAATACACTGAGTTGTTATCTACATGTTTTAAAGCTTTTGTATATATTGCATCTTTATTACTACTTTATATTGAGATGAGTTTTGTTGAGATGAGGTAAGTGTTTCTTTCAGATTCCAGTTCCAGCTTATGTCTTATTTAGATTTCCTCGCACATGTTCGTACATTCCATGTACTGATGCCATTTGGCTTGCATCTTTTATGATGCAGATACGGGTAACCAAGATCAGCATCCAACGCTTCGTTGATCCAGTTGAGCTTTAAAGTGTTAGTGCTTGCTTCTAGAGGATCCCTTTTATCATTGTTTTTGTCTTTTCAGTTTGTTGACCCAAAACTCACATCTTAGACCTAACTTGAAAATTTTCAGATTTTGCTATTTCCAATTTGGTTCTTTCTATTTTTAGCTCTTTCAAATATCGAGGTGTTACAATATCTCCCCCTTGGGAACATTCATCCTTGAATGAGATTACTCTAAGTAGACTAAGGGTGGTAACATCTAACACCTTGTTCAAACACTCAATATGCAATAGTACCTTAATTTGGAATTTCTCCAGACTCAAAGAGATGTGGGTATCTCTTCTTCATATCCTCCTCAGCCTCCCAAGTAGTTTCCTCAACAAACTGATTTATCCATAAGACTTTGACTGATGCTACCTCCTTGGTTCTTAACTTGCGAACCTGACGGTCTAGAATTTGAATGAGAATCTCCTCGTAAGATAAGCTATCCTTAATGCCAATATCTTCAGTAGGTATAATAACTAAAGGATCTCCCATACACTTCTTCAGCATTGAAATGTGAAATACCAGATGGACTGCTGCTAACTCTGACGGTAGCTCCAACTCATAAGCTACATTGTCAATCCTCTTGGTTATCCTGTAAGGATCAATATACTGGGGACTAAACTTCCCCTTCTTACCAAATCTCATAACACCCTTCATGGCTGAAACCTTCAAATAAACCAATAATTTACTTCAAATTCTAAGTCTCTTCTCCTAACATCTGTATAGGATTTTTGACGACTCTGCGTTGTTTTCAACCCTTCTTGAATATTCTTCACTTTCTCCATAGCTTGATATACCAAGTAAGGTCCTATCAACCCAACTTCACCAACCTCAAACCATCCAATAGGAGATCTGCATCTTCTCCCATAAAGAGCTTCATAGGGAGCCATTGGATGCTAGAGTGATAACTCTTATTGTAGGCAAACTCTATTAGAGGCAAGTGATCATCCCAACTACCCTTGAAATCGATCACACATGCCCTCAAAATATCCCTTAAAGTCTAAATTGTACGCTCTGCTTGACCATCAGTCTGAGGATAAAAAGCAATACTCAAATTTACCTTGGAACCCAAACCTTTCTAGAAAGACTTATAAAATTGTGCGGTGAATTGTGCACCTCTATCTGAAATAATGGACACCGAAACTCTATGAAGTCTAGATATCTCTTGAATGTACAACTTGGCATAATCCTCTGCTGTAAAAGTAGTCTTTACCGGTAAAAAAGGGTTGATTTAGTCATTCGATCTACAATCACCCAAATTGAAGCATGCTACCTGCGAGACCATGGTAAACCAGTAATAAAATCCATATTAATCATTTCCCACTTCCATTCTAGAAGATCTATATTCTGAGCCATACCGTCAGGCCTCTGGTGCTCTACCTTGACTTGTTGGCAATTCAGGGACTTAGCAACAAACTCTGCAATACCTTCTTCATACTATTCCACCAATAGACTTCTCTCAAGTCACGATACATCTTTGTGGAACCAGGATGGATAGAATATCTAGAGCTATGAGCTTCCTCCATGATCCTCTCTTGGAGTTCATCCACATTTGGTACACACAATCTACCTTGAAACCTCAATACACCATCTTCTCCTCGTTCAAAAGTCATCACTTTCTGCTTATGAAAATTTGCCTTTATTTTAAGCAAAATAGGATCTTGGTCTTGTTTCTGTTTCACTTCAGACACTAATGATGATTCAGCCGCATTCATCACCACTACTCCTCCTTCATTGTAATCCATTAACCAGACCCCTAATCGTGCAAGTTTGTGCACATCTCTAGCTAACTATTTCTTGTCCTCCTTAACATGGGAAGTATTACCCATAGACAACCTACTCAAGGCATCAGCAATATCATTAGCCTTACTTGGGTGATAGAGAATACTTATGTCATAATCCTTAAGTAACTCCAACCACCTCCTATGTCTGAGATTAAGTTGTTTCTAACTAAACACATACTGAAGACTCTTGTGATCGGTAAAAACATCTACGTGAACACCATAGAGATAGTGACGCCATATTTTCAAAGCGACTACTACAACTGCCAACTCTAAATCATGGGTTGGGTAATTGCTCTCGTGAATCTTCAGATGTTTGGAGGCATAAGCTATAGCCTTGCTATTCTGTATCAATACACAACCCATTCCAACTCTGGACGCATCACAATACACAACAAAACCTTGTGTACCTTCTGGTAAGGTCAACACTGGGCAGTAGTCAACCTAGTTTTCAATTCCTGAAAGCTTTTCTCACAAGCTTCAAACCATTGAAACTTGACTGTTTTCTTAGACAACTTAGTCAACGGGGATGAAACAGATGAAAAGCCCTCGACAAATCTCTTATAATAGCCAGCCAATCCCAAGAAACTCCTAATATGATGTGGGTCTAGGTCAGTTTTGTACTGCCTCAATTTTATGAGTGTCAACTCGAATCCTATCACCAGAAACAATATGGCCTAAGAATACCATAGATTCAAGCCAAATTTCACACTTGGAAAATTTAGCATACAACTCCCTATCCTTGAGAGTTTGAAAAACTACTCTGAGATGACTAGCATGTTCTTCCTCATTCCTCGAATAGGTTATAATGTCATCAATGAATACGATAAAAAAACATATCTAGATAAGGCTTGAATACTTTGTTCATAAGATCCATGAATGTTGCAGAAGGATTAGTTAGGCCAAAGCAAATAACCAGAAACTCATAATGACCATAACGGGTTCTGAATGCTGTCTTTGGAATATCACACTCCGTTACTCTCAACTGATAATAGCCAGATCTATGGTCTATCTTAGAAAAATAGGTGACACCTTGAAGTTGATCGAAGAGATCATCAATTCTCGAAAGAGGAAACTTATTCTTGATAGTAACTTTGTTCAACTGAATATAATCGATACACATTCTAAGAGAACCATCTCTCTTCCTCACAAATAAGACCGGAGCGCCCCAAGGTGAGACACTTGGTCGAATGAAGCCTTTTTCAAGGAGATCTTTCAACTGCTCTTTTAACTCTTTCAACTCAGCTGGAGCCATTCTATATGGCTGAATAGAGATAGGATGAGTATCAAGAAGAATATCTATATCGAAGTCTATTTCTCTCTCATGAGGGACTTTGGGAAGATCATCTGAAAAGACTTCTAGAAACTCACTCACAACTGTAACTAAATGAATAAGTGGTGTCTCAACACTAGAGTCATTAACTTAGACTAAGTGAGAGATGCACCCCTTGGAAACTAACTTTCTCGCCTTAAGGTACGAAATAAAACGAACCTTAGGCACTGCTAAACTACTCCTCCACTCTAAAACTGCCTTATTAGGAAACTGCAACTTAACTACTCGAGTTCTACAATCAACTGAGGCATAACAGGCATGAAACTAGTCCATACCAAGAATAACATCAAAATGTACCATGTCTAACTCGACTAAGTCAGTCATGGTGTCCTTGTGATTGACAGAAATGGTACAATCACGATAAACTCTCCCAGCTAAAATAAACTCACCAACATGTGTGGAAAAACTGAAGGGCTCAAGAAGTTGCTCAGGAAGATTATCAAAATTCATAGCAATATAAAGAGTCAGAAAAGATAGACTCGAACCTAGATCTAGCAAAGCATATACATCAAAAGAACATACTTTGATCATACTAGTGATAGCATCTGGGGAATTCTCTTGCTCTTGGAGATTGGTGATAACATACAAACGGTTTTCTCCTCCGTCTGTCCCTGAAGTAGCTCCTCTAGGTGCAGCTCTATCTGGTGGAGGCGCTGAAGAAGATTGAGCTCTATTGCCCCCATTACCACCGCCATGCCTGTTCTTAGGGAACTCTTTCATGAAGTGACCATTCTGACCACACTTGAAGCAACCAGTGGAGCCATCACGACACACTCTTGAGTGGGTCCTACCACACTTAGCACATGCAGGAGTCCCATTACTTCTTTGTGCCACATTACCTTGAGACTGTGCAAGTCTAGCTCTGAAGTTTTGTGAATTCTGATTCTTGAACTCACCTCCGTTCCTTGGTGCAGGTGCACTAGCAGATGATGGAGCAGGTCCATTTTGGTTGTGTTGAAAAGAAGACCGGTTCGTAATGCTCTTCTGCTGTCCGAACTTGTTCCAGTTGTCTTATCTTTCTTGTTTCAGAAATCTTCTTTATCTCTCAGCTTATCTTCATCAACATGCTGCACATAGATCATTAGCCTTGCTATGTCCATATCCCCTATCAATATTGCAGCCTTACCCTCTTTTCTCGATAGACGAGACAACCCAGACACAAATAAACTCATTTTGCTCCTCATATCAACAACCATCTCCAGAGCATAATGAGAAAGTTGGGTGAACTTGAGGCTATACTCATACACACTCATGGATTCCTGCTTAAGAGTGAGGAATTATATTACCTTTTCCTCTCTTAGCTCATGAGTAAAGAAATGCCTCAGGAAGGCACCCTCGAACACATCCCAGCTCACCATTGGTGCACCTTCAGCTCTACCCTTCTGCCATTGGTCAAACCAGATTCTAGCAACACCCTTCAGTTGGTATGCAACTAGTTCCACTCGCTCAGCATCAACAATATGCATAACCTCAAACACCTTCTGCAACTCTTCCACAAAGTTTTTTGGATCCTCAATGACACTTGTATCAGTGAAATTTAGAGGATTCATCCTTAAGAACTCACAGATTCTGGATGTATCAGCCACATCCTGTCGATCCTTTCTCTACTGACCAGCTATATTGGCCACCACTTAACTCAACATCCGGATATCATTTCGGAACTCAACATTTGTGACCTCTCCTTGGGGTTGCAATGCATTGGGTACCCCTTGATCCTCAACGTTCCTCCTAGCAGGACGACCTCAAACAACGCTTCATGGAGGCATAATCTGAAAGATACGCGCAAGCACGAGTTAGAAGGAAACTTTTATAGAGATGAACTCTATCGCACAAAAAGAGTATGAAAGAAGTGAGATTGTTCCTTAATGTTATAGCCTCCCAATTATAGATTAGGCACGCTTCACACCAATAACTAGGACTCTACAAACACGTCTTCATTGTCACCTTAGGACTTTTGAACTCTGTGCTTTGATACCAAGTTTTTCATGCCCTAAGCCTACACCCTGGGCGCAACTGGCACTCGAGAACCATTGCTGGTTCCAAGCGAACCCTTGGCCTGGCTTAACTCTTAGCGGAAGAGTTACTCATAATTAGGATGAACTCAAAAGCACAACTTATCACAATGTCTCAAAAGCAAACTCAGAATATTTAGAAATAAACATTCAAATTGGCCTCAAGGGCAACTCAAGTCTAGAACATAACAACTGAAATGAACAAGACTCATGAACTAATGTCTATCTATCTATGAAGTCTCTACTAACTTAGATGGACGTCGGGACAAGACCCACGACATCCAAATAACAAAATGAAATGACTGAAATAACCAAGGGATCCTCCGAAAGCAAGGAGGCTCGCCAACAACTCTGAAGCTCAACTGGATCAACGAAGTGCTGGATGTTGATCATGGTTACCTGTATTTGCATCATAAAAGATGCAGGCATAATGGTGTTAGTACATGTAATGTACGAGCATGTGAGGGGAAATCTAAACATGACATAAGCTTGAATTGGAACTGAAGAAACAACTTACCTCGTCTTAACTCAACTCAACTCAACTCAATTCAATATAAAGCAATGATAAATATGCAATATAAAGAAAAGCTTTTAAAGCAGTAGGTAACAACTCAATGTATTAGAAAATACTATATAACTCAGTTTGTATGTAAAAATACAAATAACTCTGTGGGAGATTCTCTAACTGACAACCATCACTATGAGTTTTGTGATGATACAACATCTTGCCCACGCTGCCAGAACTGTCATATAATTTGCCGGGGTATAGGACCTAATAATTAAGTGGATCCACTAGTCTATGCTAAAAAGCAATAAGGAATCATCTAAAATGTATGACCCTTTCTACCCACGTTGGCTACATGGTTTATGGAGGTTGTGAGTTGTTAGAACTCTCTCCCATATCGGTGCTCAATACTACTCCAAAAAATATACTTAGCTAATTTATTTATAAGAAAGTATTTACTCTTCCTCAACTTTGAGATTATTACTCAAAAGGTTTTTTCTAAAAAGAGATAGTACTTAAAACTTCTCATGAACTCTTTTGGAAATAGGTGTTTCCTCTTTTCGTAAATGTAAAAACATTTCTCTTGAGAAATACTTTATTCCCATATAATTTTAAAGAAAATGACTCAACTTTACTCTTCCTCAAACTCAGATGCTCAAGTCTTAAAACAAGTTTAAAAGATTGTAAAAAGACTTCTTAAAATGACTCGAAAAACTCTCAAGACTTGACTCTTAGCTCTACCTTGAATTTAAATTTATGGATTCAAGGTTACGATTCATGTTTATGAATAATTTCTAGATGTTTAGAAGTAGTTTAGAGTAGTTAGGATCAATATGAAGTAAAGGTATACTTCAAAAGGACTCAAACGAGATAAACAACAGAAAAATAGTGGGGGCATGCGAACCTGGTGCACTGCTGGCGCGGGGCGCTAGCCCCTAAAGTTCAGAGAGCCCAAAATGACGCATGACTAGCGCGCCGCCCCAGAACCTCGGGCACATCTGGGGCGCGTGATGAGTCCACGAATTGGACTCATTTAGGGCTTTATTTTAATAGATTTAGTGTACTCAAATGCATATTTTGTGCCAATAACTGATGTAAATCCTTAATTTTTCAGGCATTTGGATTGAGGAACAAAACATGGACACTAATGAGCAAAAAGAAACAAGGCAGCTGAAAGAACGAAGAAAAGAAAGCCTAATGATCGCCTAACCCATTGGGCGAGTCACCGAATGGCCATGATCTCGCCTAAAGTTCCAGTGTGCCAAGCCTTGAAGGAGAAAATCAAGTCGGCGATAGAAAAGAGCAGTTGGCGTGTCGCCGAACAGTTCTGCGATGCAATGCTAGATCGCTCAAAGTTACAGAACTTGAAGATGCTGAAGGCCAAAGCAAAAAGGCGATGGAACTGACCAAAGGGCGGATCACCGAGTGGATCGGCGATCCCGACTTATTGCGCCGAATGGTCCTTCGCACCACAATTTTTGGCGACTATAAATACATTTTCAAACTTTATATTTAGTATCAAATTTTATTCTGAACATTCATTAGAATAATTTTTAGAGTTTGGAACTGAGAGTATTGAGACAATATTTTCCTTAGCTTTGAAGATTTTCATTTTTGAGAAATTGGAAGTGGGTCGTTGAGATTCTTCAACCTTGACCTTTGTAAAGACGAAAATCTTACCCAGTTGATGGAAACACAATTTGATAACGATTTCTATCTTTTTATGATGTCTAGCTAAAACCCCAATTCTTGGGGTGTGATTATGGGTTTTAGCTGCTGGGTATTGTTAATTGATAGTTTACATGTTGTTTAAAAGTGATTTCAATCAGTAATTATGGTTTAATTTAAAGGGTTGTAGTTGCAAATGCAACTCTACCTTCGTGTTTTTGGCTTGCTCGAGAGAGAGGTTTTAAAACCAAGATTACTGATTTAATGGTCTATGGGTATTGGGTTGTCATGGGTTCAGCTCGAGAGAGTGAACCCTAAACCTTTTTCCATACATTCAGCTCAAGAGAGTGAATGGACTAAAGTGTAGGTTGTTCTTAATTGCTGCGTATTGGTGTTCGAGAGAAACAAATTTGATTCGGGGTAAATTATTCGAGAGAAAGTTTATTCCCACTAAAGTCTAGCTTATTCACCGATTTACAATTATTTACTATCAGTTGCAATCACCCATTTGTCTACCTTAGCTTATAATCCAATCACATCCCAAGAACCCATCTCATTACTTATTTATTTGTGTTATTTGTTGTTGTTGTAGTTGATAATTACAATCAAAACCCCCCATATTTGACACTTGTGTCACCCTTTAATTTGAACTATGCTTCTATTCGTAAATGTCTTTACCTATGATTGACTTGAGCATACTCATACTTGGCTCTTGATTCTTAAGCACGTACCACTCCCTGCGGGATTCGACCCCAACTCACTTAGTTGGGTTATATTACTTACTAACGATGATTGGCACTTAGAATTGGAAGAAGTGTCCTGATATGTGAAATCAGCGCGCCATGCCAATCCTCCCCCAGAACTATTAGACGAATTTTTCTTCTCATTTTCTGACCCTAATTCATCTAGAATCGATCTCTTTTCTCAAATTCTCATTAAATTCATTTACCCAATACAAGTACACGAGTATATAATCAAAATCAACTCTCAAACTCGATACGATTATTTCAAGAACTCATCAAACCCATCCTAATTCAAGAACGAAAGAAAAACTTCAAGAACACTAATCAAGAATTCTAATCCTTCAACTTTGAGAATGAAATTTCACTAAAATAACATGATTGGCGTGTGGGTGAACGAACCCAACACTATGAGAACTCACATACCTCTTAGGGATCAAACCCTTGGCGAAAATCCGCAAGAAACCATCAAGAACTTGACGAACGCCTTGAATCTTCCCTCCTTTCTCCTCTTTTCTTTTCTTGAACTCTTTTCTAAAACCCTAGCGTAAATTAGGATTGTGAAAACTGAACCAAATCAGTTTAGACCCCTAAATATTACCATAATTCGTTTTAAGCTGATCCCTCATATTTTCGGGTAACTTTCCTTAATTGAACAGCCTGACTTCAAACAGTCATATCTCCCTCAGACGAGCTCGAAATTAGCAAACTCGGTGGTGTTGGAAAGAGTTTTACAAGACCTTTCATTTGATATCTTATGGGCCATCTAACCCATCATGTACTTAAAGTTATGGTCGTTTTGAAGCTGACCCAAAACTCACATCTTAGAAACAACTTGAATAATTTTAGATTTTGCTATTTCTAATCTGGTTCTTTCTATTTTTAGCTCTTTCAAATACCAAGGTGTTACAATTATATTATTTCTACATTGAACACCAACGAAGTCTCATTGTTGGAGGTAGTAGCTTAATTTTGTTTTTTCATAATAAAATTCACCAGAAGTATGTGTACATAGGGTGCTTGAAGTTGATATGACATTGAAAATATTACTATTCTCTGCAAATTAGATCAACGTGTTGTTACTTCTCTCTTTACACCCTCGAATTTGATTGAGCGGCCTTTTAACAAAGCTATTATTCATATTGTCATATTTACAAAGCATATATTTTCTAGCTTTACTTGTTCTTGGATTTTTGTGCCGGAGGATTTAGCTAAATACTATTAAGATGTAAGAAGCTTTCTAAACATCGGACAATTTGTTGTCTGAAAGATATTTTAATTAAATCAATACCTTTTATAACTAGGTATCATCTGCAGACTTTTTATTTAGTCTCGAGTTGGTTATAACATTTTGAACATGCTATTGGTCTTTTAAACTTCTCATAAAATATAATTTAGTAGTTTGATTGAATAAGAGATGCAAAATTTTCTATTTACCATTTGAATGGACAAGTCAAACAAGAGGTTTACTTTTATTATCTAATAAGTTAGTAATTCCTCTTTTTTATTGCATCCGTAATTTTATTGACAAGAAGTTCATACCAATTTACTATGGTCTAGCTATAAAAGTATGAAGAAATAATGTTTAAGGTCTAGCCAAAGAATGAAGAAATCATGTTTAAGATTATCCTTTTATGACTTTCAGATGATGTAGAGTGAGCATGTATTCAATTCATTTCATCTTCATTGATGTGCACCAATTTGTACTTATATTTTCTCATATTTTAATTGATTTTCTTTCTGAATGACATGCCCCTAGCTGTTGAATCGTACTTCTCTTTGAGTTTTAATTTAGCTTTTGCAGTGAGTGAAAATTATAGAGTATTTTATATATAGTAATCACATGAGTTACAAATTATTGTCAACAAGAAAGTACTAGCTTAGATTCTGCGGTGAATTTCAATTCATCTGACTACGATGCTCACATTTTTTTGATATAAACCCAAATGTTCTAAAGGGAAACTAATGGCATATAGATGCAGGGTATAGGAGGAACATGAAATGTTGCTGTACAAAATGGGTAAAGAGACTTTCTCGACAACAAGGTGATTCAAGTGTATTTCTTCCACTTTTGCAGATAGTTGATTGCTTCTCATTATGATGCATATAATTATTTTGGACCTAAAATATACAATTCAATGCCATAGGGAAGTGTGGGGTATGTATACGTTCACAAGTTCAAAAAGTATGAGTGAAGAGGATATGAATAGAGGAGAGTAAGGGATTTAAATAGAACGAGGAATTTGCATAATGAAGTATCTTTAAGTTCTATATGAACATAGTGTTATTAATTTAAATTTTTTTCATTTTGAAATTTAAGCATACAAGATGTTTCTAATATAGTAGTAAAGTAATAAGAACGTAGTGTTATTATTTAATTTATTCATTGTGAATTGTTTACCTTTTCCCATTTATTTAGATCTTGAGTAGCAGCTAGCTTCATATATCAATTGATTTCAAATGTAAGATGGTTGGATAAAACATCTATTTCATGTTAGGCTCGTGCTTGCATGGGCCATCTTGAAACAAGATGTTTTTAATATAGTAATAAATAAAATTCAAAGTAGATATTCCTTTAGGAATCTCAATAATTACTTGTTCTGATTCTACATATAAATCATTTTGAACTAAAAGCATACTTTTGGGTGGAATATTCACACTATTTAGGATATCTTCACTCTCAATAGTTACATGCAAGTCTATAGAACATAGAAAGGTGGGATGCCCATAACATGTACGTGTTAGATGAATCAAGTCCTCATTGAATTTTATTATATATATTTAATCACCAAAAGCATGTTTTCTCTATATAAGAAACCCCCAACCCCATCCATTCAAACCAATCTAAAAATTTCATATCTTCATTCAATGGAGTTCATATCCCAACACCAACAACAAGAACATGATGATCAAAAAGGAAATTTAAGAGAGTTGATGATCATTGACAACAAAAAAATTTGAGAAATATTCCAAATTCAAATTCATCATGACCAAATTGAAGAAACAAACATGACTTGTAGTGCAATCACTAAAAAATGTTACATGTTTCTTCTAGGAACTAACTACATGTTACTTTTTATTGGTTCAATTTCATCATTAATCACAAAGGTGATAGTAGATGGGTTTCTACCTGGGTCCAATCTGCTGGATTCCCTCTTCTCCTTCTCCCTATTTATTTACCCTTTTATAAGTGCCTGAAAATATCATCTAGAACAATCCAGACGCAAATCAAATATACAAATCGATCATAAATTAACATGTTTCAGTCATGTTGAAATTATCAAATCAGAGATATAATATCATCTTGATAGAAAGTCAACGGTGGTCAAACCTATTCTTTGACTTGACTAGAAATCGATAGAAAGGTCCAAGTCAAACCTGAGCCCCTTGGGACCCATCCAAACCATCCACCCGAGTCAAAAATCTCATTTTGAATCTAATAAAATTATCAGAATTTCATTTCAAGCTCATCTTCCTCAAATGTTGATTTTAATTAAACTTATCAACATTTCAAACTGAAAAACTCTTTTAAAACCTACCCAACAACCTCGAAAATCATGTCATCCATCCCCAAAAACCATAAATACCATACTAAAACTACGTATGAGAAGTGATAAAACATGGAAAACTCCAAAATCATGAAACGACTATGTGGATCGTTACACCGTATCAATTATTATTGAAAGTACTCACCTGAAAAATAATTAATATGCAAGAACATATAAAATTACACGGACAACACTAAAAGTTGCATGCACCATTAAACCCATAAAATCAATGAATAATTAAATGACCACTACACATACCATATGTGACAACACTATCATTAATGTTTATTTTTTTCATAGCTATACTAGCCATGATGAGAAGACTTATATCTAGAAGCAAATCCATTAAACAAAACCAAAGCATTGCTAGTAACTTGTGCAACATTAAGAACCTTAGCTTTAATTGTAGCCTTCACTTTACCACCCTTGGAATGGCCTAAATTTTGACCATTCAAGCAAGTGTAAGCATCAGTTAATACTGTACTAAGCCAAGTTTGAACATTGCTTTGATGCCATACAAACTCTTCTTGCCCATCTAAGTTCAAATTTTGAAGCTCTATGACAGAGTTTGTGAGTTGGGAAATGCCATCATAGATTTCATCTAAACATTCGTTTATTGCTTGATGATCCTTAGCCTTCATTTTCGTATTATGCTCCTTGAGCACATTTTTTATGTAATTTTTTGTATGTATGGCCCTAACTAGGCTTACTTTCAAGGCAGCATGAACTATTTCTTGAGGATCTTGTGATGTGGGATTCACATAGTTGAATAAAAATGTCACACGAGGTTCCGGATAACGAGTTTTTCTACATTGAGTCTCTACAAAGGTAGGGAGGCGTGGATGCAGTCGATCAGTACTAGTACTCTCGACTGCAACCACTATAGAGAGGAAAAGGATCAACAAAAGGGAAATGCTAATTTTCCCCATTGGTAAAGAGTGATATTATTAAAGTTTGCGGGATTTTGAGGAGCAGGAGAAATTGTTGAAATTCTTTGAAAGAGTCTCGAAAGTAATTGAGATGATAAAAGGGTTTGTAGTGTAAAATATGAAGAGTATGCAAGGTCTTTTATACAAAGGTTTTCACATGCATGAAGAATTTGACTTCTTTCATGGAACGTGCGCATATGCAGACTACCATGAGAGGATTATGGTATATTATTTTATTTGTCTCAATATATATGATACAGTTTAAATTTTTTGACTTTGAATTAGGGTATGAATATTACAATATTTTTGAAATAAAATTTACACACATTTGCAAACTACATAAACATTACCATAAATCATAACAACTGACAATTCAAAAAATTTAAAAGATATATGAAAAATTAGGGGTAAAGAAAAAATTATTTGGATCTTGAGGGAATAATATTCTCTCCCTTCTAATTTTGTGAATATCTTTGATTGAACATGAATATTAAACATTACTTTTTTATGTTCTAAGAAAAGGAGTTTAGGAATAATGGTAAAGTTATCTTTGTGTGATATATAAATTATAGGTTCAAAACTTAGCCACTAATATTTGTATTAGGGGTAGGCCGTCTATATCATACCTTTTGGGATGTGGCCTTCGCCCAGACCCTTCTAATGCGGGATTCTTTTTTGTTCTCTTTGTTTTAATTTATGTGAAAGTATTTGACTGGACACGAATGGGCATTTTGATTGGGAACAAGTTATCCTGGGGTTAGCTATCTTGGGATAACTAATCCCACCATGTATATGAGATAACTTATCCCATCACTATGATATAAATAGTGGGATAAGTTATCCCAAACATGGCAACCAAACAAGATACAAAAAGTTGATCCCATCAATATTTATTTTTATCCCTCACACCAAACGACCTCGAAGTTTAATAATACACGGAATGTTTTTGAATTTTGTGGTCTAAAACAAACCATAGATATTTATGTGATTATATATCATCTTATTAACAGAAAAATGAGAAGTTTAAACTTAAATTATTACTAAATACAAAAAAGTGTTATTATGTTTTAGACTGACTAAAAAGGAAAGAGTGTCACATAAATAAATAAGACATAGGGAGTAAAGAAGCATTTTTGAAACTTCTGATACCTAAGATAAATCATAAACATATGTGTAGTATTAAATAATCTCATTAAATGCAAAATAAGTATGCTAAAATTAAATTAATTTTCCCTCCAACTAAATTTAAGTGTTTTAATAGTTTGACTGAACATAAAATTTTAGATATAATATTGAGAGATTTTTAACTTTAGTGATCTTAAATTAAAAGTGTGTAGTTCTTTAAATTTTGTGAGCTTAAACTTGATAAACATGTATGATGTTGAAACTTGGAATTGAAAAACTTATTGAATATAAAAAAGGGGAAAAGGTATTATACAACCCTCAACTTTGTGATTTAGAGTTGATGTAAATACTCTTATTATTATGCAAATGACCCAGATAAGACACATAAATTGAAACGGAAGAAGAACTATATATAGAAAAATATATTTTTCTTTAAAAAAAATAAAAATAAATAAAGAATATTATATAAATTAA
The DNA here is from genome assembly GCA_036250405.1 of Solanum raphanifolium. NCBI lineage: Eukaryota > Viridiplantae > Streptophyta > Magnoliopsida > Solanales > Solanaceae > Solanum > Solanum raphanifolium. Next base: position 68,798 of record JAJOOE010002128.1, read on the forward strand.
AATAAAGACAATATTATTTTATTTTTATTTTACTTTTTAGCTGTAATCATCCATCTCATTGACAGAGTACTACTAATTAATTGGTTTTAGTTATTGCTTTAACGTGCAAATAACTTCAATGAAGCAGCCGTCTAATTTCGTGTCTCGTAATGAACACAGACCTTAAAGTAAGGATATATTATTGATATAGATATTTGACTCCCAGTAGTTTTTCTACGAGTCAACAGTAAATGTCGTAGCTCTTTCTACGACTCGTACAAGGGATTCGTAGGTGACTGACTTAGAAAATTCTATTGTGGTAGTCTCTGGTAAAACAGTCCTAACTTTTTACTCCTAACTCAAAATGAGAAAAAATTGATGGCATTGGAAAGAGGACTCATAGACCGTTAATTGATAGGTCATTAGACGTAGAAATGGAAATGGGGCGGGTATGGCGCAGGTTAAAGTTTAACCTGCAAAATTTCGACCTGCCCCATCCTGTCCCGCTTAATATTTTTTTCTATTTTTAACCCGCCCCACCCCGTAAAAACCCGCCCCTTCCTGCTATGCTTATGTTGTATCTATTTTTTTCTTTTCTTTATTATGTTAAATTGCTAAAATAGTACATAAATTTAACAGTTAGTCCAATTACAGTTAAACCAATTGCAATTAACACAAATTTAACGGTAAATCCAATTTAACACAAACAAAACTAAAACCCAATTGCAAAATATGATTATAAAAGATCAATAATAACGGAACTTGTTTGAAAACCTTAGAGGAAGTGAAAAGATGGTAACAGTAAAGAGATTCATCTCTTAAATCTGAGAAGAAAGTTAGACAGAGCCGAGAGATTACACTGGGAAAGTGAAAGAAAAAAATTTCAACCCGCCACCTACTGCCACGTATATGATTACACTTGCCCTGCCCCGCATAGAATTAAACCTTCCCCGCCCCGCAATCGCCCCACCCCATTGTCATCCCTAATGAGACGCCTAATTCATCATGTGTTGAGAGATATGAATGTTTGAAGTTAACCTAAGTAGAATATTATATTAAAACTTAATCGGTAAATGAGCTTTCAACTCAACTTTGTGCTAGGAGATTCTTATGACATTAATTCATATCCGAATTCATCCCCACACTAAAGAATTGACCTTAACACCTTAGAACAATTTAAGAATCACCTGATACAACCTTAAACATAAAAATGATCGAAGAATGATTCAGATCTTAGCTTAGAAATATTCGGGGTGTTACATGGAGACAGATCCTGCTAAGAGAAATGATTTTAAGTTGAGCAAGACTGAACCTTAATACTCAGAGTGCAAGATTAGTGATATGTCTTACATAGCGGATGTGGAAGTGATTCTTGACAAACATGTCAATTTTAAGAGAGGAAGTTCCAAGTACCTGAGTCAGTGTGATCCATGGTAATAAGGAGATTGACAAGGATGTCACACATCATATTGAGGCGACGTGGGTGAAATGGATGCTAGCATCAAGTGTTTTATGTGATAAAAATGTGGCACCTAAAAGTTATGTTATATCGAGTGGTGGTTAGACCAAGTATGTTATACGGATCAAAGTATTGGATAATCAAGAGCTCTCTTGTACAAAAGGTATGAGTGGTGGTGGTGAGGATGTTGGCGAGGAAGTTCTCAAATACCAAGAGAGATAAGATTAGGGATGAAGAGATTCAAGATAAGGTAGGAGTGACTTTCATGGAAGATAAAATGCAGGAAGTGAGACTAAGATGATTCGGGCATGTAAAGAGGAAATGTGCAAATCTATACCCTGATTGAATGTGTGAGAGGTTGACCATATTAGGCTTGAGAAGGGATAGAGGTAGGCCTAAGAAATATTGTGGTGAGGTGATTAGGTAGCATAAAGTGCAACTTCAGCTTTCTGAGGACATGACCTTGATAGGAGCGAGTGGAGGTTGAGAATTAGGGTAGAAGACTAGTTGATGGTATGATATAGGGGTGTCAAAAGAATATGAAAACCCGACCGAACCAAACCGATTTATGTTATTTTTCCAATAGAACCGTAGACTTTATTTAAGTGTATAACCGCCCCGAACAATAGGGATGGTCTTTTTAATTTATGAAAAAAACTGAAAAATTCCCTGACCGAACTGAATAATCTTACATGTATGCAAATATATTTTATATATTAACAATATGTTAAATTTGATAAATAAATATATTTTATAATTGTCACTACCCAGACCGTCGTGATTGGTATCCACATAAACCCTCCGGTGGGAGAACCATTACTACAACCCAAACAAACAAATTTTATAAAAACTAAGGCATTTAAAGATACGAATGCAGGTTTAGATGACTATAAAAATGGAGTCCCCATAAACTCCAAGGTTTTAACAAACAACTAACCAAACTAATGCGGAAGAACAACCCCTAGAACCTGAAAGTCATTGTACCAAAACTCTACTAACGACAAGTCTAAGAACAAGGGGTACAACCCCGAAACTAAACAAACCACCTTGAACAAATAGTTTGAGTCCGAAGAGAGTGGACTTAAATAAGAGAGATCCATGGCAACCTGAAAGAACTGGCTCACCCTTGAATCAAGTCACACTCAATAGTCACCTAGCTGAGGTCTATCAATAGCCACCTGAAGATGCCCTGTACTCAACAAAGAAAAAGCAAGTGCAGTATCAATACACAATCACAATGTACTGGTAGGATCACACGGCTATCCCAAAGGTGAAACACATGCAAGTAACCACAACATTATAAAGCATGCATATACTGAACATATACAACATTAGTCATCTTTTCAGGATCAATGTAGCATCCCACATTCTCAATAATACACATTGGTTATCAATTTAGAGCAACATACAATCTTCCAATATCAATCATCATTAGATATGAACATAACCATCACAAGTAGATAAACAACACAATTCAATGGTTCTCTCACGGAACCCAATTCAATGTCCTCTTATGGAACCCACACCCAAACTGTTAGCATACCGGAACGTGGTATCCGATCCAATGTTTATGCCGGAACATGGCAACCAATCCCATATTTATGCCGAAATGTGGCAACCGATCCCATATTTATGTCGGAACGTGGCAACCGATCTAATGTTTATTCTGAAACGTGACAACCGATCCCAGTTAGTGTGTCGGATCGTGACACCCGCCCATTCAACAAACCACAATCACAATCACAATGTATATTCTCACAATCATACTATAAGAGGTGATTCATGACATACAATTATTCAATTATTCTCATTTACGATTAGGGTGATCAATAATGCAACATTTGCATACATACATGCATTATAATGAAGCAATTACAAACATATATCACACCAACATTAAATCACAACCATCACCTACCTCGAATCCAAGCTTGAATCCCCTAAGGCACTTGAATCTTCCCTTTCCGAATTCTTCATGCTTGTTCCTTGTAACACCTCGTATTCGAAACAGACCAAAAATACATATTTTGAAAAGTTGCAGGTGCAACCCACGGTTGTCATCCACGGACCGTAAGTAAAACCACGGCCCGTGCTGGTGGTCCGTGGTTTACCACTGCAACCCCTCCCCAAACCAACTCAGAAAATTGGCTAAGTCCCGACTCACGAACAGACCCACGGTCCGTAGATCAGACCACGATCCGTGGTCTGTGTCCGTGGATCGAGACTTCCCTTACCCAGCCTCTGACACAAACTATCGTCGACCAGCACGGACCGTCATTTGATGCACGGTCCGTAGGTCTGACCGTAAGTGAGGGCCAGTAGTCAGTTAGATAAAAATTGTGGTTAAGTCAACTTCAGATGGTCATAACTTTTAGCACAAAATGAATTAGGTGTCCCATAACATATGATATGATAGATAATTGAATCCTCTTTCGAACGCCACCGAGTTTGCTAAATTCTGACCTCCGAGTAAAATGTTATGCTCGTTTTTGTGAAGCCCTGTCAGGCAGACTTGACCGACGACTCCAATCGACGGACCGTCGATTGACCCACGGCCCATCAGTCCAATCTGTCGGTCACTCCGACAGCAGTTAAGTCAGGGGTCTTTTGGTCTTTTCCTATTTCGTTTACCCCCTAAGATACGTCGTTTAGACCCTAAATCATGAGGTTTTAGTCAGTTTAAGCCTAGAAACATAACTAGAACTTACCTTAGTCAAAATCATTAATCAAAACTTAGAAAATTAGAAGCAAGAGAGGAGAAAAAAAGTCAAGAACCCTAGTTTAAGAACGCAGCAAGGTTCCTTCAGTTCCAGTCTCGAAATCGAAAGATTTCTCCGTGGAATTCGTTACCAAGTATGTGGGATTTCACTAGTGGGTTCCTTTCGCCCATTGGGTCCCTAGAATTCAATCAGTTTCTTGATTCCCCTATTATGAATAGACCTAGGGTTTCTAGAATTACAACAGATCATCATGAATTAGTTATTAACATGTTCCAAATCAGATTATCATGTTATTTCTCAGTTTATTGGATGAATTTCAGAACCCTAGCTATGTATTTCTTTAGTTCTTGAATTACACATGCTAGGTCAGATATCTCAGTTATTCAGTTATACATGCCTCAATTATTAATGCATCATTATCAGATTAATTATTGCATTCTCAGTTTGCATGTTTAGTTTTGAGCTATCCAGTATTTACAGAAATTCAGTCATAACCAGTTAACCACTTAATTCATTGGGAGTAGCATAATACCGAGTTGGACTAGGGTTCAGCATACCCATATAATCCCAGAACTACGAGTCACATAGGTGTAAGTCTCCTCTGTAGGCAACATCAGTTTAGTGATCATGTCAGCATGCCTCTATACCTCTGGCAGGGTATATTCGGTCCTCTCGATGGGGCGTATACATCGGACTCCACATTTAGCTCATATGGTTTTATGTCGGTTATTAGTAGCTCCCACAGTTCAGTTAAACTCTATTGCATTGAACACATTTACAGTTCATTCAGTATTCAGTCAGCATGTTATAAAATGGTCATTTGTATTCAGTTAGCTTAGTATTCAGTATCTATATCATATTCAGATTATTGCATTGCTTTATTGCTTTGTTGAGTTATATGTTATTTCAGCTTTACTCTATCCTGCATGCTCAGTACTTTTCAAGTACTGACGCATACCTGCGCTACATCTTCTCGTGATGTAGGTTTAGGTTCTCAGTATCCAGATCACGCTTAGATCGGTTCCTAGTCTTCAGTTCAGCAACATCAGTGGTGAGTCCTCATTCTTCGAGGACTAGTGACATGTTTATCTTTATTGCTTTTAGTCTTTAGTTTCAGTTTTGCTAGACCTAGTTGGTGCATGTCCCAACATTTCTAGTCAGTTTAGAGGCTTATTTTAGGCATGGATAGATTCAACTTAGTATTGAGTTAATATCTTCCTTGTATTAAATTTATCAGTTTTCATTTATCTCAGTTATAGTATATGGGTATTCCCCATCTTTTCATCTTATTTATGATTTAGCTTCCGCACAGTTTCTATTATTCAGATTATATTTAGTATGCTCATGATCATGACAGCAGGGTTAGCTTGCGATCACTTGTGGCCCTAGGTCCCGTGTCCGTGTCTCGGGTGTAGCTCGGGGCGTGACAAACTTGGTATCAGAGCCCTAGGTTTAAGTTTCCTAGGATGTCTGAAAAGCCGCACTAGGTAGAGTCATTTTCATGGATGTGTAGTGCGCACCACATCTAATGAGTGGGAGGCTACAAAGTGTTTGAGGAAATCTTCATTTTCTTGTTACTCTTATCGTGCGTAAGGTATGATCTAAATTCCGTTCTAACTCGACGTTCTACGTTTCAGTGATCATGCCTCCTCGTATAGTTAACGCCAGGAATGCGAATGCCAGGAACACAAACGGAGCTCCTCCAGTTCCAGATGAGGAAGTCTCAAATGCTGAATTCAGGAATGCCATTCAGATGTTGGCTCAGAGTGTCGCTAACCAGAACAATCAGCGGGTTTAAGCTCCTGTGAATGCAAATGGTGGATCAGCAGCAGCAAGGGTCCGTGACTTTGTTAGGATGAATCCGCCTGAGTACTTAGGATCGCAGACTGGTGAAGATCTCTAGAATTTCTTGGATGAGATCAAGAAGATCTTTGAGGTGATGCAGGTCACTGGGAATGATCGGGTTGAGTTAGCATCTTACCAACTGAAGATGTTGCTCATATCTGGTATACTCAGTGGAAGGAGAACATGGGTACAGATGCCGCTCTTATTACTTGGGATTGTTTCAGCGAAACCTTTCTGGACAGGTTTTTCCCCATAGAGTTGAGAGAAGCAAGGGCCCATGAATTTATGAACTTAAGGCAGGGTAACATGACTGTCCAAGAGTATGGGCTCAAGTTTAACCAACTCTCCAGGTATGCTCCTCATATGGTTGCTGATTCCAGGGCTCAGATGAATAAGTTTCTGTATGGAGTGTCAGACTTAGTGAAAACAGAGTGCAGGAATGCTATGTTGTTGGGAGACATGAACATCTCTAGGCTCATGACTCATGCTCAGCAAGTTGAGGGTGATAAGCTTCGGGAACAAGCTAAGGAGACTAAGAAAGCAAGATCAAGTAACTACGAGTATTCCCAACAGAAATCGGGTGGTGGAAATCGCTCGCAGTTTCAACAAAAGTCTTCGACTCCAGCACCTTCATCAGCTAGTGTTCCATCCCCAGGTTCCGTAATACTCAGAAAGGTAGGGCGTCAGGCTCTAAGTCTCAAGGTAGTGTTTCAGGCACCAAAACTTACCCAACTTGCCCGAAATGTGGTAAGAACCATCCAGGCGAGTGCCTTGCAGGTAAGGAAGGATGTTTTGGGTGTGGTCAGTCTGGTCATAGACTGAAGGATTGTCCTTCTAGACAGGGTCAAGGAGGAAATAATGGTAGAGCTCAATCTACAATTTCAACAGCACCAGCAGGTCGCCCAACTCAGCAAGGTAACTCTTCTGGTACTGGTGGCGGACAGCGCCAAAACAAGCTCTATGCTCTTCAGGCTCGTCAAGATCAGGAAGATTCTCCTGATGTAGTCACTAGTACGTTACGAGTCTTTGATCTTGATGTTTATGCATTGTTAGATTCAGGGGCTACTTTGTCTTTTGTAACTCCTTACATAGCAGTCTAATTCAGTGTTAGCCTAGAAACTCTTTCGGAACCCTTCTCAGTCTCTACTCCAGTTGGTGACCCAGTTATAGCTAGACGGGTATACAGAAATTGCCCTGTCACAGTTTCTCATAAAGTCACCTCAATAGATCTTGTAGAGTTAGAAATGGTAGACTTTGATGTCATTCTAGGCATGGATTGGTTACATTCCTGTTATGCCTCAGTCGATTGTAGAACTAGGATTGTTCGTTTTCAGTTTCCAAACGAACCAATCCTAGAATGGAAGGGTAGTAGCTTAGCGCCTATGGGTCGATTCATTTCTTACCTTAAGGCCAGAAAGATGATCTCTAAAGTTTATCTCTATCATCTAGTTCAGGTTAAGGATTCTAGTTTCGAATCCCCAACTCTTGAGTCAGTTCCTGTAGTCAGTGAGTTTCCAAAAGTGTTTCCAGATGATCTTCCCGGAGTTCCTCCCGAAAGGGAAATCGACTTTGGAATTGATCTCCTTCCAGATACCCAACCTATCTATATTCCTCCTTACAGAATGGCTCCAGCTAAGTTTAAGGAACTAAAAGAGCAGTTGAAAGACCTTCTAGATAAGGGCTTCATCTGACCTAGTATTTCGCCATGGGGTGCACCAGTGTTGTTCGTGAAGAAGAAAGATGGTTCTCTCAGAATGTGCATTGACTATAGGCAGTTGAACAAGGTCACAATCAAGAATAAGTATCCTATCCTCAGGATTGATGACTTGTTCAACCAACTTCAGAGTGCTAGTCATTTCTCAAAGATAGACCTCAGATCAGGTTATCATCAGCTTAGAGTCAGAGATAGTGACATTCCGAAGACAACCTTTAGAACTCGGTATGGTCATTACGAATTTGTAGTTATATCATTTGGACTAACCAATGCTCCTGCAGCTTTCATGGATTTGATGAACAGAGTGTTCAAGCAGTACTTGGACTTATTTGTTATCATCTTTATTGATGACATCCTCATTTACTCTAGGAATGAGGAAGAACATGCGAGTCATTTGAGAGTTGTTCTGCAAACTCTCAAAGATCGCCAGTTTTTTGCAAAATTTAGTAAGTGTGAGTTTTGGTTACAATTAGTTGCCTTCTTTGGGCATAGTGTGTCTAGTAAAGGAATTTGAGTAGATTCCCAGAAGATAGAAGCAGTGAAAAAATGGCCCAGACCTACCTCTGCTACAGATATCAAAAGTTTCTTGGGTTTAGCGGGCTATTACAAAAGGTTTGTGGAAGGATTTTCATCCATAGCCTCACCATTGACTAGGTTGACTCAGAAAAAGGTTAAGTTTCAGTGGTCAGATGATTGTGAGAAAAGCTTCGCAGAATTGAAAACTAAGTTGACTACAGCTCCTGTCTTAACTCTACCAGAGGGTTCAGATGGTTATGTGATCTATTGTGATGCATCCAGAGTCTGCCTAGGTTGTGTATTGATGCAGCGAGGTAATGTTATAGCTTATGCTTCTAGACAGCTTAAGGTACATGAGAAGAATTATCTAACTCATGACCTTGAGCTTGCAGCAGTAGTGTTTGCACTCAAGATTTGGAGACACTACTTGTATGGTGTTCATGTAGATGTGTTCATAGACCATAAGAGCCTCCAGTATGTATTCACCCAGAAAGAGTTGAATCTTCGCCAGAGAAGGTGGCTTGAGTTCCTCAAAGATTATGATATGAGCGTGCATTACCATCCGGGTAAGGCGAATGTAGTAGCAGATGCTCGTAGCAGATTATCCATGGGTAGTGTAGCCCATGCTGAGGAAGAAAGAAAAGAGCTAGCAAAGGATGTTCACAGACTTGCTCGCCTAGGAGTTCGTCTTATGAGCATATCAGATGGTGGTGTAATGGTTCAAAATGGGGTAGAATCTTCTTTAGTAGTAGAGGTTAAGGAAAAGCAAGACAGTGATCCAATCTTGCTTGAGCTTAAGGGTGCACTCCATAATCAGAGAGTGGAGGTTTTCTCCCAAGGGGGAGATGGTGTACTTCGCTATCAAGGTAGATTGTGTGTTCCTGATGTGGGTGAATAGAGACAACATATTCTCGCAGAAGCCCACAATTCCAGATATTCTATCCATCCAGGCGCCACTAAGATGTACCGCGATCTGCGGGAAGTCTATTTGTGGAATGGTATGAAAAGAGATATAACAGACTTTGTGGCTAAGTGCCCCAATTGCCAGCAAGTCAAGGTAGAACATCAGAAACCAGGAGGTATGACTCAAGAGATCGACATTCCTACTTGGAAGTGGGAAGTGATCAACATGGACTTCATCACAGGTTTACCTCGTACTCGCAGACAACATGACTCAATTTGGGTGATTGTTGAAAGTGTTACTAAGTCTTCTCGCTTTTTGGCTGTCAAGACTACAGATTCGGCGGAGGATTACGCCAAGCTTTACATTAATGAGATTGTGAGGTTGCATGGGGTCCCTTTGTCTATCATCTCAGATAGAGGTCCTCAGTTTACCTCTCATTTCTGGAAGTCATTTCAGAAAGGTCTTGGTACTCAGGTTAATCTTAGCACAACAATGCATCCCCAGACGGATGGTCAGGCAGAGCGTACCGTTCAGACCTTAGAGGACATGTTGAGAGCTTGTGTGATCGACTTCAAGGGTAGTTGGGATGATCACCTTCCTCTTAGTGAGTTTGCCTACAACAATAGTTACCATTCCAGCATTCAGATGGTCCCTTTTGAGGCATTGTATGGGCGTAGATGTAGATCTCTAGTTGGTTGGTTTGAAGTAGGTGAAGCAGTCTTGATAGGACCAAATTCGGTCCTTAATGCTATGAAGAAAGTGCAACTCATTAGAGATAGACTTAAGACTGCTCAGAGTCGCCAGAAGTCTTATACAGATATGAGAAGGAGGGAACTAGAGTTCCAAGTTGATGATTGGGTTTTCCTGAAAGTGTCACCTATGAAGGGGGTGATGAGATTTGGCAAGAAAGGGAAGCTCAGTCCCAGATATGTAGGCCCTTACCGGATCTTGAAAAGGATTGGTAAAGTGGCTTATGAGTTAGAGTTGCCAGCAGACTTAGTAGCAGTGCATCCAGTCTTTCACATTTCTCTTTTGAAGAAGTGTGTAGGTGATCCAGCATCCATAGTGCCATTAGAGAGTGTGGCCGTGAAAGATAGCCTTTCTTATGAGGATGTACCAGTTGAGATTCTCGATCGTCAGGTTAGAAGGTTGA
>JAJOOE010002129.1:0-28376 GCA_036250405.1 Solanum raphanifolium
CTTAAAACTAGAAGAAGAATCTAAAAAACTAACAGCATTCACTGTACCACAAGGATTCTATGAATGGAATGTATTACCATTTGGATATAAAAATGCACCAGGTAGATATCAACACTTTATGGATAACTACTTTAAACAATTAGAAAGTTGTGTAGTATATATTGATGATATATTACTATATTCTAAAACCCAAGATGAACACATAAGATTATTAGAAAAATTCATACATATTATAGAATATTCAGGCATAAGTCTAAGTAAAAAGAAAGCAGACATAATGAAAAATCAAATAGAATTCCTAGGAATAAAGATAGATAAAAATGGAATAAAAATGCAAACACATATAGTACAAAAAATAATTAACTCAAATGAACAACTAGACACAAAAAAGAAATTACAATCATTCTTAGGACTAGTAAATCAAGTAAGAGAATACATACCAAAATTAGCAGAAAATTTAAAACCATTACAACAAAAATAACACCTGAAACCTAGAGCATGAAAAGATGAGGTGAGGAGCAAGAGGCGATTCGTCGAATGAGCTTGGCGAGCCCGACTAATGTCGCTGAATGGGTCGCGTATTGGATTTTGGGCCTAATTTTGGAAAACTATAAATAGCCCAAAGGAGAAAGAAAAAAGAGAGTTCTGAAATTTAGAAAGAGTGAGAAATATTTTGAGTTTTTGGAGAGAGAACACTTTACCTTCTATTGTTATTGGACAACCAAAGTAGTTGTGGGAACAACAAGTTCAGTTGTCCAAGAATTACAACTATTGTTTAACTATTGCATGACACATTTAATTTTATGTTGCTTGTTCTTTTGTCTGATAAATAAGATCAATATTTTTCTTGTAAGCAGGTGTTGCAGCCATCCATTTAATCATTCTTGGAATTATTCTTTTAGATGAAGAATCTTTGGCAAATCGTTGAATTTCCGGAATAGCTTCAAAATCCCAAGCCTACAATATAATTTTAGAAATAGCTAAGTATACATAATAAACTCAAATAATAATTTAACTAAAAATCATAAAATGAAAACACCAATTTAATTATTTATGGTGAATGGCCATGAAAAGTCAAGAAGATTATACTGAGATTTTGTTTTCACATAGAGCAGTTGAACTTGAAATGATGAAGGAACAAGGTTCAAGGTGAATGACTAAAAGATAAAAATCTACTTGAGGCAACCGGAAGAAGTCAAAGAGGTGATTAAAGAATGGGATCTTAATGAAGTCTAAGTAATTAAGGAGTCTGCGTCATGCCACGACGTTAAATCAAGCGCTGCTTGGGAGGCAACCCGAAATGTAATTTAGCTATTTTTGAAGTTTTTCTAGTTTTAGTTTTGTTTTTTAGGCTAGAATAGGTAAACTTAGGGTCCATGTCAAAATAGTGTCAAAAAATGTAAAAGAAAGGCCTAATGTTTGCTACATGTGCAGAATATAAAGAAAAATCTGGAAATTTTTTAAGTGCAGAGAGTCCTACAGATGGGTCCTATGGGCGGTAGAAATTTTCATGGACCGTAGGCCCTCTTCGTAAAACCTTGGTATTAAAGGTAATGATATTAGCGTCAAATTTAATTTAATTTATTAGCCATAAAAGAGGACACTAAAGGGTTACATTTAAAAGTTTTCAGAGGAAATATTTTAGACTTAAGTGTTCCCTTCAAATAATTGCCATTAATGATTTCAACTATTAGTGGCAATTAATTTAATTTATTTGTCATAAAAATGGACCCTAAAAGGGAAAACTAAGATGTTTTTTTAAAGGGATATTGTAGCTATTTATTACCATAAAAAAATTGCCGCTAAAACTAATAACTTTTAGAGGTGATTTATTTGAATTTATCGACTAAAATAATGGACGCTAAAAGACCATAGTTAGCCGTTAGGAATTGGCTTTAGTAGCCAAAATCCTTTGCCGACCTTGGCATTGCCGGCTAAAGAACATTGTCTGGTATAGTTTATAGCGGCGGAAGTTATTGCCGCTAAAGAAGAAGAAGAAGAAGCACTTTTAATAGACCTTCCGAGAGACATTTTTTAAAAGTTATACCTAAAATTGCTATGCGTCTATTTAACACTTACTATGTGTCTACTCAAAAGTAAAGGGTAAGACACGTATATAACCTAAAATACATATCAACTTGAGAGTTAAATGACCAAAATGTCCTTATTTTTTAATTTAATGACAAATACATACATGTTGAAACTCTATCTTCTATATAATAGAAAAGGAAAATAATAGAAATAAAGAATGGAGTCTGCGACTTATTTACAACAAAAAAAACATATAATATGACTGATTGACCTTTTTTTTTTGCTTAAAGATAAGATTACTATTTTATTTGCTTCAAAAGAGAGAATACTGTGAGTTGAGTTTCCTCAGTTAAAAGAAAAAGGGATATTTGTGGTTGGACTGTAAACGTACCACTTTATCAAAATTGTGGACTATTAGTGCTTCTTGTATAAGAAGCAGGATCATTTTGAGCCAAAGTTCAAAATAATGCCTTTTCCTCGAAAGAGTCAATTCCAAAGCATTTGGATGATCCAACCACTAAATTTGACTCGAAGCCAAACCCATCATCAGTGGCTGTTCCTGCAAAACAGACATGATCAGAGATTCAATTTCATCAACGTTAGCTCCACAACCTTCCTGGTTCACTGCCAAAAGGTATTATTGCGAAAAATTCCAAGTTTACTATAAAGAATACGAGTTTTCTCTCTTTGCCATGTGGGTTGCCTATGTATTGCAGTTTTTTTTTTTTTTGAGGCTTTTGGTTTACAGTCCAAGCACATGAAGGGAGAGACCAAGATTCATGGGGTTAGTTTGTTATTTCGATTAGTAAGCAAGTGCCCTTTTCTTGATTCTGATTAACAGGTTTTGAAGATGTATATGTCTTCTTCTTATTTAAAACCTGGGAATAGCAGAGAACTTGCTTCCGACCTTATTAGTATGATGACTCTAATTGGCATTTTTACTTTGGGTTGTAATTTTTCTTTTCTCCTGTTTTATTTATGGAACCTGAAGAATTTTGCAAGAAAAAGTAGGGTTGTTTTTATTGTCATTTTCAGCTACCAAAAGTTCATGATACATATTGTGCGGGTAATAGGAAAACGACAACCACAACAATCACTCCTCAGTCCCAACAAGTTGGGGCCGGCTTTATGAATCCTCAGTGATCATGTTACTCCATATAAACTAATCCCAGAATGGATAATAGAATATCCACTAGATTAGTTTTGTTAGGGTTTAATTTGTAAGATACTTTTAGCTGTAAGGTTACTTAAGAACCAATTTCTATAATAAGTGTAAATTAGTAACCTAGAAAATACGGCAGGTCATTGGTAGTTTGTATTACTTTATCCTAATGAAACTTGTAGGCTTAATGAAAGAAGTTTTATTTGAAGCAGTGTCTGATGTGTTTTTTGACTTGAAACACCAGGCTCTTCGACTCTGGAGTGTCTATTACAATCCATTTTATAACTCTAATTTTAGCTATCACTTTGTCTTTATATTTGCTTATGATCTGTCTGCTGTGAATTGTCAGGTTACTAGCCATATTCTGTATAATCAACTTGCTAAATTATGTGGATCGCGGTGCTATAGCGAGCAACGGTGTTAATGGGAAGCGCAGTGAGTGTACTAAGAGCGGTACTTGCTCTTCTGGCAGTGGAATCCAGTAAGTATTTTGTTGATTACTTAATCTTAATGTTTCAGTACAAGTCTGCTTCGTTCTCAAGTGATTGATTATATGGGGAAGTTGTAGTGATTGATGTTTCACTCTCTAAGTTTTCCTTCCTGGACAATGTTTAGTATTTTGCTTTCTAATTTTTCCTTCTTGATGATTGACTAGTTATTATATCCAAGAGTCCAATTATGCGTTTTCTCTATGATGTACTTATACCTACCCTAATAATGACTTTTCCCTGTGAAATTTAATGGTTAGAATAGCCATTAAGTAGGCGTTTGGACATGCCATGAAATGAAATCACTGTTTGGACATGCGTGAAAATCTCATCGGTTCATATCACCATCGAGTCGCTGGACGATTAACTGAAAAGTCAGGTCTAAGTCCTTGTTCTTGTTCCTTGACTTGGCTATGATTGCTGAAATTTGCAATTCATTCAGGGAATTGCAGACATGGAAACTTGTTTGAGAAAGTTCGGAATCTCAGAAACTTGATAAAATCCAACTTATTTTATTAATAACGTCAACTCTCTTAAATAGAGGTTTACAATAGCTAGAGTCCTAATAAATTAGAAATAACAAAAGTCCTATAAAACTAAAATAATAAGTATCCTAATTCACTCAGGGAAGTTCTGTTTGACTAAAACAACTAAAACTATAATTTGGAAATATTAATCATTCTTGTGTCTGGAATATTGTTTCCCGACAAATGCATCAATAACAACTATGCTCCAAGTTCATCTTATTTTGTGTTTTTTTTTTTTTTTTTGACAAGGTAACTTGTATTATAAACACAGGAATACTCAGGACGTATTCCAGTAATACTTACAATCAAAAATACAAAAGTGATGTTGTTTTCCTATGAACTCCTTAAGGACTCTAACATACTAGGGATATCCTCATCTTCATGAGGATATTCATGTTTACACCAAAAATAGAAAAGAGCTAAACATTTGAGCTTCATTTTGTGTGTTTTTGCAGGGGTGATTTTGATTTGAACAATTTTCAGGATGGTGTCATATCATCTGCTTTCATGGTTGGGCTTCTTTTGGCATCTCCAATATTTGCTTCCTTAGCCAAGAGGTGATAATTTAACATATCGCAGCCTTGATGTTGAGATATATAGAAGCATATATCATACTAAAGTGATTTCACTGTAAAAAGTATGTTTGACAGACACCCTACAGAAATAAGCATTGTATTTACTATGGAGATCATTTTGTCAAGCATTGTATTTACTATGGAGATCATTTTGTCTAGACAGGAAATATAATGAATTACTTTATTCCCATTGTATTCATTCTCTTTCACCACTTTTTCTTTTGTACTTTTGTCTCATTTTTCTTGATAAGATCTCTTGAAATTCCAAACTAATATAAGATGTTTTTTTTTTTTTTGAGAATGGTAAAGTCCAAACTAATATAAGATGTTAATACTCTTTTATTGTCGAATACCATGCTGTCCATACTAGGCCATGCGACCCATGCCAGATCAATGTCCACTTTCTGAAATGATTAAGTCACCACTTATTATCCCACTTTTACTCTTCCTAGCATCCAAAGAATAAAAAGGTATCCTTTGTTTTAGTGGGATAGCCTAGTGAAAATCCACATCTAATATTAGAGGTTGAGGGTTCAACTGACCAAGAGAGCATAGTGGGAAATGGCCATTCTTGACTCATAGGTAGGGAGGCTGGGTGGTGGGTTTAGCATATCAAATAAAGGTTAAAAAAGAGAATCCCTTATTTACAATTTTACTTACTTGAATGAAATAATCAATATCTCAAAGTCCATCAAATAATTTAATGTAGGTCAATGGTGTTTCACAAATCATCTAAAGATCAAACTAATTCAAATTGAATTGGATGAAAGTGATACCTATATCCCAAGGTTACATTATTATAACTAATTTCTCATTCAATACTGAAACTCCGGGGGTGAGGGGTGGGGTGTACTGAAATATTTTCTAAGGTTATAAAGTATCAGTTGACTATTGATATATGCAAGTTGACTCACGTGCAAGTTACAGATAAAACAGATATAACATGGAGTAAGTAAGGAAACAAAAAGAGTAATTGATTTTATATTGGTTCGGATCACCAATATGGTGCCTAGTCTGTCCTCTGTGGGTTCAAGGGTTTCCTTTAGATCTTTTGAATGAACTTGATTAAACAGATTGTATTGTGGTGAACTTTGAAGAGTTTCTTACATCTGGATAATTCCAGATCTCTTTTGTGGTCACAACCTGTAATTGTATAGCTTTCTAATATTTTTTTCTTTTCTTTTTACTAGTAGACTATGATGATTATAGTGCTTTTTGTAAGATGAAAGAGTGAATAGTGTTCTTGTTCAAGTGAAGTTGCACATCTTTCTTCTTCGATCTTGATCCTCTTTTAACTTGCTTGGCTGTTTCATGACTGTTGCTCTTAAGATGATATGATTAAGAATCAATTCTTTCTCTTGGAGAATCATTACTTTGATGTTGATTTTTGCTGGGATTGATTTGCTGAATCAATCCTTTGATATTCAGCGACCGACTCTTAAGTTAACCCAAGGGAGTTTCCTTCAATCAAGGGTATATTAATTTGCCTTGATTGCGTTCTCCTATCTGTCTTCTTTCCTTGTGTGTTCTCCGGTCTTCCTTGTATTTTCTCAATCACAGGAAGATTGATTTGCCTTGTTTGTCCTCTTTCATTGTACGTATTTCTGTCCTCTGTGTCTACTGACTTCTTTCAATGTATAGCTCTTCCCTAATTTTGGGCTAGGTTCTTGACTTGTGCGTGCTTCGGTCTTGCTTGTATATTTCCTCCAATTACAGGAATATTGATTTCCCTTGTTTGTCCTCTTTCCTTGTGCGTATTTCTGTCAAGGTGACCTTTCCTTCCATATTTGTAATGCTGCTTTTCTTGGTGTGTTAGTGTTGTCTTCCCTTTCATTTTTCCTGCATAATAAGCATTCAGTCAGTGTCATCATTAGAACTTATTAGGCAGGTTAAGGGCTAACAATCTCCCCCTTCTTGGTGATGACAATCAGAAGTCAGAGGCAGTTTACTTCTCTGATGAGTGAAAACAAAACTGCCCCCCTTAGAGTGTGCATCCTCTCGTAATGGAGTCTCCCCCTTAATGTGGGCCTATTAGTGTGTGCTGATTCTTATGGCTTATTGTCTGTCTTGGTCCATATTCCCCTTTGACATTATATCAAAAAGAAATGAAAGAGGCAATCAAACAATAGAAATGCAAGCATAGACAACCAAGTAATAGACCTTGGTAAATAACTAGGATGTACACACATCATAGTTACAGGAGGGACAAACATCCCTTAATCCAGCAAAAACAAACAGAGCAGTTATAGAGATATTGTCAAGAAGGGATAAACGACCCCAAGGAGAGATAGTCAAAAGGTCAGATTGTCTTAAGAAACCACCAAAACAAGACCAGGATTAACGCTTGGCTAAGAAATATTTGAGAGTGTTGATAACTCTCTTTGAGAAGGAGTGGTAGGCAGTGTTATCAAAAGCGAAAAGCGCAAAAAAACTCTAAGGTTTGTTGGGGCTTTAAGCGCAAAGCACAAATAAAGCGTGGATTTTATTGAGAAAAGGCGCAAATGGAGAAAACATACAAATATATACATGTTTAGTCCAAGACTAATAATTATAAAGGTTAAGGAGCTCAAAGAGGCCTCAGGCAGGGGAACCTCTGTCCCCTTTCCTGTTTTTGCTAGTGATGGAGGGACTTAACAACATGCTCAAGACAGCTAGCACAAATGGCTGGTTGAGAGGTTTTGATGTGGCCAACGATGGAAGGGAAAGTTTAGAGGTGACTCAATTGCAATATGCAGATGACACACTCATCTTTTGTGGGGTAGAAGAAGAACAACTCAGATATCTGGGAGTAATATTGGTCTTGTTTGAAGGAATCTCTGGGTTGCATATTAATTGGAGAAAGAGTTTTCTTTATCCTATTAATGAAGTACATAACATGGAGGCACTAAACATAATCCTAGGTGGACAAGTTGGGGATCTCCCAACTACATACCTTGGGATGCCGTTGGGTGCTAAATCAATGTCTAAAGAGATCTGGAGCAGTGTAATAGAAAAGTGTGAGAAGAAACTGGCTAGATGGAAGGGACAATACTTGTCTCTTGGATGCCATGCCTACTTACATGATGTCTTTATTTCCCATTCCAGTAGGGGTCACAGACAGATTGGACAGAATCAGAAGGAAGTTCCTATGGCAGGGAAACAAGGACAGGAAAGGTTACAATTTGGTAAAGTGGAATGATCTGATAATAGAAAAAAGGTATGGGGGTTTGGGTATTAAAAATCTGCAGAATCATAGCAAGGCCCTCAAAATGAAATGGTTGTGGAAATATGCTAACGACAAACATCCGTTATGGGGAAAGTCATCAAAGCCAAGTATGAAGAAGAAAATAGGCGGATGACAAAGGAAGTATTTTCCCCATATGGAGTGAATCAGTGGAGATCTGTAAGGGCCTTGTGGGATGATTTCAAGATCAAAACCAAGGTTAAGGTTAGAAATGGGGAAAAGACAAGCTTCTGGGGAGATGACTGGCATGAGATGGGGATTCTGAGGAATATCTACCCAGATATCCACAACTTAATGTTAAATCAGCAGGAATGTGGACACCTGATGGGTGGGAAATCAGTTTCAGAAGACAAGTAAATGACTGGGAAATCACAAGAGTTGCAGATTTCCTTAACACTATTGGCCAGTTTAAAGGAACACAAGAAGGGGAAGATGAGCTTTGGTGGCAGGGCAGTGACAGAGGAACCTTCAGGGTAGGCAAAGCATACAGATGGTTGAATAGTCACAATCAACAGAATGTCAACTGGCCCTGGAAAACTATATGGAAAGTGAATATACCCTACAAGGTATCATGTTTTATTTGGCTCCTATCTAAGGAAGCTGTCCTTACACAAGACAATCTGATGAAAAAGGGGATAATTTTATGTCCGAGATGCGTTTTTTGCGGAGAACAAGCAGAAACTGTTCGACATTTGTTCCTTCACTGCAAGATCACATGTCAGCTTTGGAGGCTATTCATAAACCTTAAAGGTTTCTCCTGGACTATGCCAGGAAAGGTTACAGAGGCCCTTCAAAGTTGGGAAGAAGCTGGGGTTCTGGCAAGAAGCAGAAGTAGGTGGAGAATCATACCAGCCAGCATATGGTGGACAATCTGGAAGGAGAGAAATTCTAGGTGTTTTGAGAACATAGAAAATAGTATAGAACAGATCAAATTGAATTGTATCTTTATTCTATGTTTTTGGTGTAATCAGATTCGGTCTAATGATCCTGTATCTATTATTGATGTGTTAGATTCATTATAGACATGGGATCATAGGATCTAGATTTACTTGTAAATATGGCCCTAGTACAGCCCATGTACTGATCTGTTTCTATCAATAGACACAAAGTTACCAGTTTCAAAATAAAAAAGAAAGAAAGAAGTCCCACATCGGTAGAGGGATGGGAATTTGGTCTCCTTATATGGACTTGGACAAACCTCCCCTCATGAGCTAGTTTTTGGGATTGAGTTAGGCCCAGGTGTCATATCTTTACATGGTATCCGAGCCAAGCCCATCTCAATTTGTTATTCACCGATGATGGCCCCCCATTTAGAAGTGTTCGCGCTTTTGTTGAGGTCTGGGCGTGCGGGGGAGTGTTAAGAAGTCCCACATCAGTAGAGGAATGAGAATTTGGTCTCCTTATATGGACTTGGACAAACCTCCCCACATGAGCTAGCTTTTGGGGTTGAGTTAGGCCCAGGTGTCATATCTTTACAATAAGCATGAATAACAAAGAAATTGATTGTTTTTAATCAATGGTTTAGCATCGCCTCTTCAGGACATGCTCATTCAGAAGGAAAAATATGTCTTAGAGCCTTGATGACGACACTGAAGCGCTCATTAAGTGAGGCTAAGCGCTCAACGCGTTTTGAGCCTCGCTTCAAGGCTTAAGTGCCCCTTTGATAAAACTGGTGGTAGGATTTTTCAACATTCTTGGATAGATTGGAGTAGGAGGTCTGAACAGCTATGGCAAGCTCTGTCTGAGAGGATTCGGCTTCTAGCGTTAAGGAGTTGACTCGTTGAATCAGCTTATTCGTGGTCTTGATTCCTTCACACTGATTGTCATCCATGGAGATTCTCAGCTTCCCAACATTTGTGCTAGTGTCTTTGGAGGTCCTTGTCCCCGGTCTCTGCAGCTGCTGCATTCCATCCTCCAGAGCTGCTAACCTGCCTTTTATCTCACCTGCTTCTTTAAGCAATTCTGAGGCTGAATCAGCAGAGATCTTGCTGCCCTTTGGCTGCTCCACTTTAACCTTCACTAAGCCCTTCTTTGACCATTTATCATCATGTAGAACATATCCCATGCTAGCAAATGCTTGAGTATCATATGTAGAGGAAACTTCCAGGGGTTTATAGGTAGAGATGTCAATCATAGAGGCAGTTAAGATGCGGATGATGATCAGTACGTAGGGAAGGCTTGAAGTAGCACCTGATTCCTCAGCACTCTTGACAATGTATTCACGAATTCACTTAACCCAGTTGATTTATTACTTTTCTAATAAGCAATAAAGTACAAATGGAAAATTTACCCAAAGTTTATTAAGTGCACAAAGTTCCATCGATGTTGTCTCCATATTGAACTTCATAATTTGTTGCCCCTTTCTTCTATAGTCTAGTACATTGTTAAGAATGTCAACAAACACGTAGTGATCAGTTTCACCCCAAAGTATATTAAAATGTTGGACAACAATGCTTAAATGGCCAAACCATGCCATTGGTGATTGCTCCAAACCATAAAGAGGCACTGTTGACATACTAATCTAGACTTGCCCTAAGCAACAACACTAGCATTTGCTGTTGACTTCCTCCGTAAGTTCATGATGAAAGAAGACATTTTTTCTATCAAACTGATAATGGAGCTAATGAAGTACAACGGTGATCCTAGGCACTGTGAAAGAAGTATTTTTCAGTTAGACTTTTAGAGGACGGAAGAGATGTTGCTCCACGAGCACTTATGTGGGTCGTATTGAGAGAGAGATGTGGGTCATATGGAGAGAGAGTTATACAAGAGCTTTTGAAGGAGTAGAGAATGATTTCTTGTAATCTATTATTCCTTACTTTTTATTTTTGGTGCACCCATGAGGCTCCTGTATGTACAGAAGATTGAAGCGTTGTTCATGGAGAACTATTTCTTTTTGTAGTTTTTTCTTAGAATTTTTTGTTATGCTGCTTGTATGCGATTGTTTTGTCCCGTCATGAATAAAACTATTTTACATTATAAAACTAAAGGTCAATGAGACATAGCTGCAGTGGAGATAAGGTGGCGGATAGATGCAATTATGGCCACCAAACAAAAGGTATCACCATAATCAATGCCAAAAATCTGAATATATCCCCTGAGCACCAATTTAATTTTAAGATGATCAACCTTTCATCAGCACTACGTTGACTTTAAGCACCCAACGTCATCCAACTATTATTTGCCATGTACTAAAATAACTATCTTCCAAGTACCATTGTCATGCAGAGCTGTCATTTCCTCAATCATAGCTTGATACCAAACTGCATGATCATTTCTTTTGCAGCAATTATAGGTATTTTGACAGTGGATAAATTTGTAAAGGAGACATGATATGAAGGTGATAAATGGTGCTAACTTAAGTAATTATAAGCCGGATGAGGGTTACAAGTAATTCGAGTACCTTTTTGAAGAAAAATAGGAAGGTCCAGCCTATTACTCAATGAAACAGGGAATATAGTTAGACTTGGCAAAGAAATACCAGGTGGACTTTGTATACTTTGATCATGAGCTAAAACTTCAACTGGAATTGACAAGCTTCAACCAAGGTCCATCATATGTATTTTCTTGGGGGTACTCTCACCTTCAAAGGGTTACAAATGCTATGTACTATACATAAGTACTTTGTGAGGCAGATGCAAATTTTATGAGACACCCCCATACTTTTCATCAAATCTGCCTGATTAAATAGCCTTAGGTAGAGTTCTTGTTATTCCGACTCTTCTGACTCTAACCTTCTCATAGATGAACCCATTAGAGCAAACCATTTTACTCATGCCAGTTAACCAGACCAAGTTTTAACTAAAACAAATAATGCTCATCCTAATCCTTGCCTACCTCATTAACATCTCTAAAGATGCTGTTATTTCAATTATGTTAAGACTTTAACTAAACCTCATCCTTTCTCCAAATTCATGCTTTGCCACTTAAACTGCAAAGGGGATTGGAAAAATAAAGGGAAAGGATTTGAATTGTATGTATACCTTTACACTATGATGTGCCTTCTATTTAATCAATTTCTCATATTTCTTGTATTATTGTGACTTGGCAGTGTTAATCCATTTAGACTTATTGGAGTTGGACTGACAGTCTGGACCTTTGCTACTGCTGGTTGCGGCCTGTCAATTAATTTCTGGTCCATTACCATCTGCAGAATGTGAGTAGATTATGCCAGTTCTTTTGAATGCTACCTGTTTTTCTACTTTTTCTTTTGGGGGTGGTGGTTGTTCTATTTGTTAATAATTTATTTCCTCTATCAGGATGGTGGGTGTTGGTGAGGCATCTTTTATAAGCCTTGCTGCTCCATTCATTGATGACAATGCCCCAGTTGATCAGGTTTGTTTTGCATTTGTGATTCAGCTATGTAAAGTTGCTGACTTAGTAGATGATGCATGCTGTACTGCTTGTCTTTTATTTCTGTTCTGAGGCAAAGAATATTCTGGGTAGCTCTGGCCTCTGAGTGCTAACATCTATTGCTAATGTGATGGGTAGTTCTGCTGTTCCTCTGCCTGTACTCCTGTTCCATTATTGTTCAAAATTATTTATGCTTATAATACAAGGTGCAAGCTCTCGCCTCCTTTTCATTTTTAAATATGGTGTGCCTAGACTTTGTGAGGCCCCCCATAAAAGTATGATTGCATTAGTGGGCGTAGTTTTACCTTTTAGTATATTTGAAGGCTTCTCTGCGTATTGCCATTGAGAACTATGAGTTTATGATTTATTAGCTGGAGCAAAACTGAGAGTATCAGTCTGGTAATAATTGTAACTCTGAAACATTGGGACAACGCTTCCAGTCCTATGCATGAGTTTCTACTTAAATGTTACCTAGTCCATGGATTACCAAGTGTCCTGGTAATGAAGACCAATCACAATTCCTGTAAACAAATATTTAATATACTGTAGGTTAGGTTCAGTTGGTTAGAGCTTGTGGCTGTTAACCACAAGGTCGGAGGTTCAAACCCTCCTTCTAGCGTTCTCCATTTATTTACACTAGGTATGTTGTTGTACTGTAGGTTAGGTTCATTGAACTCTCTTGTTGGCTTGGTTAAAGCAAGTTGTGAGGCAATTACTTCTTTTTAATTGCTGGATCTATTTAACATAGATCTTCTGTACAATGTTGTCCATGAAGATATCTGTCAGAAAATGAGCATAACCTGGCTTTATGCAAGTTGTTTCCTATTTTTGTTGTTTTCCTTTTCTAAACTATATGGTTCCATATTTTGTTGAAATTCCTCAAAATTGTGTAGAAGATGTTGTGATATGAACAACAATGCTTCATAATGGAAATGAATGCTCGTTCCAATTTAACCTTCTTGTATCTTTCCTAGTTTATCATGTTAACAAAGACATCTAATTAAATATAACTTTTTTTTTTTCTTGATGATCACTATTTTTTACATGCTTCTTCAACTTCATAGCTGCTTGTGTACAACTGTCAAATGTTTCTGCATCTCATATTATGTCTGTAATGTGATGCATGCTAATTCTCCTTCATGTCAGAAAACAGCATGGCTGGGAATATTTTACATGTGTATACCAACTGGGATTGCTGTTGGTTATGTATATGGTGGATTGGTGAGCTTGCTTCAGTTGCTATGAGTTAAGCTTTTCTTGGGGGAAGTATCTTTTGTGGAGCATGCCAAGTCTTACTAAAGCTCCGCTCTGTGGTAGGTTGGAAGTCTTCTTAATTGGCGTTGGGCGTTCGGGATAGAGGCATTGCTGATGCTTCCTTTTGCAATTTTAGGTTTTGTGATGAAACCATTGCAATTGAAAGGTGATGTAATATTAATTATTCAGTTCAATGCATTTTCCAGACAATTTCTAAAAATGTTTCTACAGGGTTCTCGCACACCGGATCAAAAAGACCATCGACTTCTGTGCAGACTTCTTGCACAGAAGCAGGTAATGCCTACTATCACTCATATGTGTTCATTTCACCTTCTCTACCTAATTCAACAGGGTTCACAATTCTTGTCCTAACCTACAAGATTCCTTTACCTGGATGATGTGCTTGGGAGGTACATCCTCCCAAATATATTAATCTGTGAACAGGAATGTTATTTGGCTCTTTTCTTTTATAAGCAAATGCGTTGCCAAGAACTCAGAAAATCACATATGAAGATCGTATATCAAAAGATAGTAATTTTGTTGGGAGAAGTTCTTGTTTTGCACACATAAAACCTGAACTGCTAAATAATACTATAAGTTAGGTTGTTCATAGATGTATACAAGTAAAATAAAAGAATGTCGCTTGAGGTGCTTCCACCATGTCCTAGCTTGATTTTAAGAAAATCTCTTTTGTTTGTGTAAACTTGAAGATGCAAATAGTATTGATCTTTTCATGAAATTTGTTAGCTCCTTGATTTACAGTTCGTTATTACAGGAACATTGTACAGGAGCTACTGTTTTGCTAAGCTGATGTATCTTTTAGCATCTTCTAGATGCAGTTTAATGAAAAATACCACATTTTGCTTGATAAAAAAATGTTTTCTGTCCTATGTAGATGTCCATATGCGCCAATAAGTAGGATCATCTTTTTAAAATAAAAATAAAAATTATGGCCACATCATGGGCCAGATTTTATTAATCAAAATGGTCCAGCAATAGTAAGTAGGAGCATCAGTATCATTACATAAGGTGATACTCACCAGTAAGTATGATCATCAATATCATGGCATAATGTGATAACTGGGGACAAGGTAAATCTATTGTTAGATTGTTCAAGGAAGTAGTCTAAAAAGACTTACAACCTCCCAAATTTAATGCCAACGTACTAATGACAGAATACAATGTAAAAGGGTTACCAACTAATTGTGATTAATACAGTCATCATTATACTTAGACTACATCAGGTGCTTGTGAAGATCGACCAACTAGTTGCCGTTTTATGTTAGTGAATGGATAACTGTGAAATTTAAAGAACTTCTAGTTGTAGAAAATCCATTGCCTTTAACAAATTATTTGGTATTATAATGAAGGCATAGATATAATGATGTTGATAGAAGATTCATTATAGTTCTTACTAATTAGATAGGGTGTAGTTGATTGATTGAATGATTTTTTAGAGTACATTGAATGATTCTTTTATCATGATTTTATCCTGGTCTTGATAATGGAATGAGATCATCTATCCCATATAGAAGGTGGGATAGATAATCCTGGTTATAATCCCAGGATAACCTAGTTTTGAACCAAACGACCCCTGAAGGATAACTCAGCACTGTGATGGATAAAGTTGATGTTATCTCTGTTCCTTTTTATTTGTTTTCCTTGCAAGGTTCTTTCTTGTGATTATATCAATCACACCATAATTTGATTTTAATCTCTTGTCATTAATGCAGTTACTTCACCTTGTCAAGATGGTTCATCCCAAACAAGGAATGATTCCATGGATGGGTAAGGAGCATTCATAAAAACATGGTCTATGACAGCCAAAATTTACCATCATGCGTGCAAGCATGATTGGAATTGGCATTCACTGATCGCTGTAATATAGTAGACAACTTCGTCATGCATCTTATTTTTCTCTCTCCTTTGCAGTTCAAAAAGTGCACCCGGAATTTTGAACCAATTTACAAGATTTTGGATGGATATGAAGGTGCTTTTGCTTGACAAGGTCTACGTCGTGAATATCCTAGGTATTGTATTCACTTGTTCGACTTTGTTGATTTGATGCTTCTTTGTTCTTAGTATTCTTATACTGGTATGTGGTTGAACCTATTTTGAATTTCCTACTATCTATCTATACTAATATAGAAGTGGGAAGCTCCAAACTAAAATACCCCTCAAAAGTTGATGACCTTTATACCCCATTAGAATTAAATATTCATAATGTTAATGTAAAAAACATTTATACACCCTATTCAGTATTATAGGCTGTGTTGTGTATAACTCTTCTCTCTCTTTTCTTCTCTATCTATCTCTCCCCTTCTTCCGGTACCCACTTTCCTAGGGTTCTGATGGATAACAGCATCTATTTTGCGGTGGGTTTCAAATCTTTTGACATAACAATCATGTGGCACAACAGAGATATGGTACGAGTGGACTGAGAGGAGTAGAAATTTCATCCGGAGAACAACTTTTAACAAGATGACTATGGAATGGATCTCTCAAAGTCTGAGAGAAGCATCGAAAGTGAATGGTAACTTTGTCAGAAGATGGAAGAGAAGAGTTAATTTCTCAGAAACATTTTGCTCTAGGAATTTTAACAAGTTTGGCTGGTGTATCAGCATTGTGAGTTTAAGGGGGGAGAAAAAGATCAATGGTAATCATACCGGAACTGACATTAGTTTAGGATGGAATTTTATTGCTGACAAGATAGAAGTTTTTTTGAAGAAACAGGATCCCCATTCTAGGGCTGAGTCAAGATTAACTGAGAAGAACCTTCCATACTCTGAAGCTGCCAGGAGCTTTAAGTGGTTGAGTAGGGAAGGTAATGAGGACATTTAAGACTCCGTATTGATGAAGGGAGGAGTTATATGCATTGATGAGGGGTCAAGCTCCCAAAGTGAAGTTTTACAAAGATGTTTGGTCGGGGCTTTTTGAGTTTGCATTTTCCATAAGCACTTGATCAGTTCTTTTTTACTCTAAATAACGTTTGAACAGTTGAACCTGTCAAAGATAAGTAGGTATATCCAAATCCTGGTTTTTGAGATTAGTCAACCGACTAATCACATTATAAAAGCGGGAGATTTTTTTGTGTATAGCCTTTTCCCAAACTAAGAAGCACGTATGGAATGATTAAAACAACGACATCAACTTCGAATCAATAGCTTTCCAGAATAGACTACACAATTGAGTATCAATCTTCTTCCATTTTCCCCTATCCTTTTCATTAATATCTGTAGCTTGTTTAATTAAGTAATCGTGAAAATGTTTCCCCTTACACCATAGTTATATTGAAGATGACCAAGTAGTTTGCACTACCTATTAAGGGTTCAATAGTGATAGAATGGTTCGAATTGTTGGAAATCATGATTTTTTTAGAACCAAAAATATATAATCCGAGGGACATTTTTTTCAAATTAGTTGAAATAACCTCAAATCAAGGGTAAAATACAGCTACCAGATAAAATGATGATCCAAGGTCTGGGACAGAGCAGATCTCGTCGGAAACAGTGAGGATGTTTGCCGAAAGTCCACTGCCTCATTGGAAAGTGATCGGAATCTAGTGGAACCTGTATAGGTGGTCTCAGAATCAGGGGGTGAGTCTATCTGAAAAAAAGAACTCTCCCTCAAGCGGTCGGAACAGATCTGGCTGAGTTTTGGTCGTGGAGGTGTCCTGGTTCCATTGTGGTGTTGGTTTAATCACAACACCAATAGAAACACAGGTTATGTCAGATGGTCGTGAAAGTTGTCGGAAACTGGCACGGCAACATAATTTTATTCTTCCAATATGTTACTGACGTTAATCAGGCTCTAATACCATGTGAGGTGGAAGAGAAAATAAGAGAATAGGAGTAAATTAAGTTACCTGCTATGTATATTCTAGAATATTTACAAGGATACTGTTTGTAAATTTGTTTATCTCAAACTCAAAAAACTATACTATATAATATCCTGGAGCATTAAAGTCAATCTAAAAAAATCACATTCTTTTTTTGGGGAAGTTACACATTTGGCTGCTCGTCTAAAATATGTACAGCCACTAGCCAATATACATATCTTATACAACTATTTATGCGTATCTTATACATCTGTTGGCTAATCTTTTGGCAGGCAGTTATTTAAGTTAGTTTCCCTTCTTTCTTTTTGATGGGCAACTAAAAACAATTGTTGCTAAATAGGATCATCATTCATTTTTCTCAAATAACTTAAATTTTTTTCTTTAATTATTATTTTGTAACTCAAACACATTCTTTAATACTCCCTCAATTTAAAAAAGAATGGCCTAGTTTGACTTGGAACGGAGTTTAAGAAAAGAAAAAAACTTTTTAATCTTGTGGTTCTAAATTAAAGTTATGTCAAATCATATATCATATATATATATATATATATATAGGGAAAATACATAAAAACCCCCTGAACTTGGCAGCAGAACTTACTTTAACACTTAAACTATACGAGCGTTTATTTACCCTCCTAATTTCATTTCGCGTGAATTTAATACCATCCTAACGGATGACGTGGTAAAAAAAGAAAAGAATTTTTTTTGAAAGCACGTTAAGTTATTTTTAAAAATAGTAATGGTCCCACTTTGTATTTATGAAAAAAAAAAGAAACCCACCCACCCCATTCTTCTTCTTCTTCAAACCCCCCCACCCCGCTTTTTCAAAACCCCACCTACCCCCTCTGCCTGCTTGTCTTTTCTTCCTCAAACTCCCCACGTCACCCTTTCCCCAACCCACCCCATCCTCTTTCTCCTTCTTCAAACTCTACATTCAAAGCACATAAATAAAAAGAATCAGATCCACATAATTTTTTTTACTCTTTAATTTGGAGATTTGATTTTCTTAAAAAGTTATGAATTTTTTTGAAAATAAAGACTTGGGCATAAAAGAAGATGAGGTTTTGTCAACCGATCTATAATGTTAATGGTTGACAATGGCAATTGAAACAATGGGTAGAGAAAGGTGGTTGACAATGGTGATTGAAGCAATGGGTAGAGAAAGGTTTTTTTTAAAAGAAAAATCACTACAAATAAATGTGTTTTTCTTGAATTAGTTAAGAATTCCACATTAGTCTGGTTCAACATGGGCTTGTGTTTTTTGGTGTAAAAATCGTCATCGTGCTTGGAGTAGTGCAACACATGTTAGATCCATTTAGAGTTGGTGTGGAGCAACAAAGCATAAGTAATATGTTTCCAGAAGAAGTTCAAATCAGTGCTCTTTTTATTGTGTTTAGAACAAAGAGTCTATAATTAGCTTTTAGCTTCAGCTTAATTTTCCTATTAACCTTCTTAATATATAGAATATGGTTCTGTTAATTGCAAAAAAAAAGTTAAGAATTAGAACTTGATTAGTATATAAAAATAAAAAAAATAAAGAACACCGACAATCGACAATGGCAGTAAATGACGTTGAGTATTGAAAAAAAATCACTGGTAATGACTTCAATTTTTCTTAAACTAATTAAGAACTAAAGATTAACTAGTATTTAAATATTCTGAAAAGGAAAGAAGGAAATGAATTTAAAAAATCAAAAATCAAATTTTAGAGAATTTCCCATGTGGCTATGACGTGGTGCTTATGTGGTTCTGATGTGTCAATGATGTGGCGCGTGTGTAATACACTTGCCAACTTGAGACTGGTATTATATTTTTAGGGTGGTAATAATTCACTTCAAATATGTTAAGGGGGGTATTTAAACGCCCGTATAGTTTTAGTGTTAAAGTAAGTTATGCTGCCAAGTTCAGGGTTTTTTTATGTATTTTCCCATATATATATATACATATATATATATATATACTAGTTTTGATGCACATGAATATCAAACCATGTACTATACTATTTTTAAAAACTCTGAATATTATTAAATAAAAAAATTAAGCAAACAATTATAAAATGAATGATAAAGTATAAGTTCTTGTGAATAGTGGATGTAAATTTTCTTATTATTACTACTGAAAAGTTAGTCACTCTTAAAGTCCCTGAGTTACACCTCTTAAATGTACTTTCTCCTCCCTCCCCCATAGGCATTACTTAGTTAGTATTGTATTGTTGGAGTTCTTACTTTTTATATAATATAATATAAAAAAATATTGATATAAAATATAGAAGATATACTAAATTGGATATTTTTAGTTGGAGTATTATATTAATTTACCATTCATGTTAAGGAGTGTTCTGATTTCACTTAACTTTGAGATTGTCAATGTCCGTAAATCAAACTTGAGAAGAATAAAAAACTTTAAAAAAATCGTGTTTAAAAATGTGAGGAAACCCCTCCATTTATATTAAACAAAGTGTAGTATGAGCATGTGCATATTTTTTTTTATCATAAAAATCACAACCCTTCGGAAAAGTCACAACTCATCGGAAAAGTCAAACTCTTTGGAAAAGTCGTAACCATTCAATGTGAAATGGTGTCTTCTTTTAATATAAAATATAGAAGATATACTAAATTGGGTGTTTTAAGAAGAAGAAGAACAACGAAAAACTTTAAAAAAATTGTAGTTTAAAAATTTGAGGAAACCCCTGTATTTATAGCCAACAAAGGGTAGTGTATGAAAAATGTTTATTGTGCCTTATCAAAAAAATGTCACAACCCTTTAGAAAAGAAACAACCCTTCAAAAAGTTCACAATACATCGGAAAAGTCATATTTCTTTGGAAAAGTCACAATCCTTCGAAAAAGTCACAACTTGTCGGAAAAGTCGCATACCTATAGAAAAGTCACAACCCTTCGAAAAGGTCACAACTCATCATGAAAGTTATAACTCTTTGGAAATATCACAACCCTTCAATGTGAAAAGGTGTGTGCCTTTAATATTATATACTTCCTCTGGCCCAATTTATGCGGCACTTTTCGTTTTTCGAGAGTCAAACAGTTTAAGTTTGACCGGCAATTTGCGCATGTAATGTTCAATTTTTTCGAAATGAAATTTATATATTTGTAAATTATGTAAAAAGTACTACAAGT
Organism: Solanum raphanifolium; assembly: GCA_036250405.1. NCBI lineage: Eukaryota > Viridiplantae > Streptophyta > Magnoliopsida > Solanales > Solanaceae > Solanum > Solanum raphanifolium. The sequence continues at coordinate 20,585 of JAJOOE010002129.1, forward strand.
CACAATAATTGATAATTCAAAATGTTTAAAAGATCTATGAAAAACTTACGTTATAAAATAGACTTGTTTGAATCTCGAAATCCGAAAAGTGCCACATAAAATGGGACGGAGGGAGTAATATAAAGTAAATAAATAAATAAATATAATACAATATAAAATATAGAAGATATACTAAATTTGGTGTTTTAAGTTGTGGGTATTACAATAATTCAACATTTAAGTTAGGTAGTTCATTCTTTTAAGATAGTATAGAATATATATAGATAAAAACATAGATATAGATTTATCTAATTTTAATTTGATGTGAAATTTTTAAAAATAAACAGGACTCATAATTTAAGGATATGTAGAATATATAAAAATGACTTTTAACTTTGTGGTCTTAAAGATGCGCCCCACCCCCAAGAAAAAAATAAATTATATATTAAACTGAATAAAAATAAAAGTACAACAAATAAATTAGAAACGGAGGAGTACTAATTAATCCAGTTTGGACTCTTCAAACAAGTTTTTGATCGAATCTTTTTTCTCCAACAATTTGAGACTTTTCACAACTTGAAAACACCAAGTTGTAGTTTGTGCAACAGAAAATCATTGATGTTCTTGTCAAGTGGAAGTTGCTGCAAAAGTATATTTATGGCTATGAAAATGAGTACATATTAATTATCTAGATAGTCTTCTCGTTTGTAGTTGAGTTATTCCATTCTCCTTGTTGCATCAATTTTTGTTGATCTATCTAATTTATCCACAAAAAATACTGTAATTGAATAATTGATCAACTCTCACAATCTTCCTTGTTTTAAGAAGAAAAACAGAAACTTATAAAATTTGTAGTTTAAAAGTGTGATAAAACCCCACTATTTATAGACAACAAAGGATAGTATGAAAAGGTACTTACGTGCCTTATCAGATAAATCACAACCCTTCAGAAAAATCACAACTCTTTGGAAATGTCATAACTCATCGAAAAAGTCACAACCCTTCGGAAAAGTAACTACCCATCAATGTGAAAAGGTGTTAGCTTTTAATATAATCATATATCATATCATATATATATATATATATATAATTATAATATATATATATAAAAGAGAACTCTAGACCCGCCTACGTGGCGCCACCACAAACCAGGATTCCCTTTTAATTTATTTATTTTTAAAGCTAGCCCTTCCCTTTTATGAAAAATTGTGACTTTTATGAAAAATTGTGACTTTTGTGAAAGGTTGTGACCTTTCCGAAGGGTTGTAACTTTTTCGAAGAGTTGTGACATTTCCGATAAGGCACAATAAGCATTTGTTCACACTATCTTTTGTTGTCTATAAATAGAGGGATTTTCTCTCATTTTAAAACAATGAAAATTCTGAACTACTTCTTCTTCTTCTGCACAATTAAATATTCGTGTACTTTACTCCTGTTGAGTGGCTCACTGACACCATTGTTTTTGTATCAATACATTGGTGAATAGAATCGTTCCATCCTTAGAGAACATTGTGCATTCAGCGGGCTCGATTTTTTCCGGGTAATTTTACTAGTATAGAGTAAATAAATAAATAAATAAATATAATATAAAATATAGAATATATACTAAATTAAGTGTTTTAAGTTGGGGTATTATAGTAATTTAACATTCAAGTTAGGGAGTTCATGCTTTTAAGGAAGTATATATATATATATATATATATATATATATATATATATAATACTAATAGTGGGAAGCTCCATAGTTGAAAGTTGAATTACGAAAATATCCCTAATCATATTAAAAATAACCACTTTGTCCTAATAACTTAATTAACACTATTCCTCTAATAACTTTTACATGTTAGAAACTAAAATGTTTATCTGCTATCAATTGGATAATTAATTCAGTTTCACTGAAAGGGGGGGGGGTACTAGTTCTATCTGCTACAATTATTATTATTTTTTTTGTTTTTGATAACCGAGAAATCCGTCTGTGACCCGCCCTTTGGACCAATCACAGCCTTCTAAACTCGGTGGATAATGGGCCCGCCCCTCTACCCCTCTACCCTTGTAGCAGCCTTCTATCTGCTACAATTATTGTAGACTATTAGTGTCCAAACCTTTTAAAATTACCAATTACAGTATCAAACTTGCCATATTACAGCATTTATATATTTGATCTTTTAAACTTCAACCAGTTAAATACTCTATACCCTTTTCATAGTTTTTGCACTTTATAAAGTTACCACACTGTCAGATTTCTTTATCATTTTATTCTTACTCCTCTTCTGTTAGACTACACAAAAAACTATTACTATTGCCCTTTTATTTGTTGAGTTTTGCCCAGTATAAGGTAATACTATTTTTTCCCTTTGAACAAGTTCAGTTTCTGCTTACTGCTTGAATATGGCTTGTGTTTACGAAATAATGTGTACAAATAATATATTTTAATTTAGTTATTTCACACTTTATTTTTTTAGTTTGCTCCAAAAATATCACTTTGGGAGTAATTACTGAACCAAATTCATAAGTATGTATATATTTCATGAGTCTGATTTTATATCCAACTTTATTGGTTTCGTTTTGTGTCATTTTGGATGCTTTGTGGCCTCTCACTTCTAATATAGTATAGATATTTATTTTTTAAACATTATTAGTATCATACCTGAATTTGCTATCTTCGTAAAGAAAGAAAATAACTCCCAAGCATGTATCTCATTTTGTTACATGACAGATGAATAATATTGCATTATAAATATATGTTGTATTTGAATCTACTTTTTAACTCAATTGCTGTTCAACTTTGTAGGTTCAGAATTTCAACTGCTCATTATACACACATTTAAATAGAGTATTATATACTCCATTTTAGGAAGTCTATTTATTCGCATGAAACACACGTACGTTACACGTGTCCAGAAACTAGTGTACCAAAATGCCCTTTAATCTTGTGGCCTTAAACATGCCACGTGGAAGGTTGATGTTAAAGTGTTGTCAAAAAAGGAAAGGGGTCAATTCTTTTTAAAACAGACTAAAAAGGAAACTAGGCCATTCTTTTTTAAACAGAGGGAGTAATATTTATGTGACTTTATAAAGTTTGCACTCATTGACATGATTGTACACACGCATTGCGTGCTCATAGATTAGTTTTTCCTATATTTGTTGTGATCTCATATATGCACTGAACCAGCTAGCATATTTCAATTACCAAGTGCTAGATTCTGATTATTCTATTTGAATGGTTCTTTTGCAGGATACATAGCATATAATTTTGTAATAGGTGCATACTCGTATTGGGGACCAAAGGCTGGTTATTACATATACCACATGGTAAGCATTCGAGTCATCACTTCATAAGTATTCTCAAAAGACACATATGTAAATCTGTTGATAACATCTTTCTTTCTGTGAGATGGTCTTTCTTGGGAATTACTATTTGTAAGTTTAATGAGTTCAGTTGGTGAAATGCCCACCCTGTTACATTGTTTTTGTTGCATGAACTAGTTATCAGTCTTGAATTTTAAACAAATGAAAACCAAAAAGCATATGTCAGGGGTAGGCAACTGATCTGCAATTGGTTCCTTTTGCAGAACAATGCAGATCTGATGTTTGGAGGTGTTACTATCATATGTGGAATATTTGGAACCTTAGCAGGAGGTTTTATTCTGGATCGAATGACTAACACGATATCCAATGCCTTTAAGGTAGATTCCTAGCATTCCAAAGGTTTTCTTTTAATATCTAAATCTAACAAAACTGCTTTCAGATCTAAATATTTGGGAACGTGATCACTCTAGTTGTATTTGCATTTACACAACTGATCAGCCTTCTCTTGTGTAGTGTTCCTGATATGATGCAGGATACACTCAAGCGGATATAGTAAATAACAAATTGATTAATGCAAATGACTGGAGAGATTTTTTTTTTAGGAATTGAAGAATAAAAAGAAGCTTAGAACCTTATTGAATGTCCATGTTAACAATTGATATATGAAAATAAATATCACCCCAAATAACGACAATAAACAAAGCTGTAAATATTTTAAGAAAAAAAGAATTACTGTCATGAATTAAGCTTGAGAGTAATTGCCAAGTACAATCCAAACAAAGAGATTCTACCCTCACAATGTGTGTCTCGAATCTCAAAATATGTCACAAACTATCAACCAAGCTGATGAAAAATAAGTCCGGAGGTCCTTTTTTTTTTGACAAGAGTCCAGAGGTCCTTTTAAAGGACCAAATATCAAACAGAAATATCCACCAGTGCATTGCTATAGGCTTTAGTCTTCTGCACTGCAAGATTTCTGATAGAACGACCATAGCTTTGTGTAGGAGAGTCAAAATGACGAACCATTTAAACCTCTGGAAACTAGATTTCGATATCTAAAATATTGGTTTAGTTTGCATGTTTTTGATTGAGAAATATTCTCTAATGAAGTGAAGTCATGTGCTACTCAATCTCAAATGTTGCTCCAACTTTCCAACTCTATTTTTTGACCTCTAAATAGCTCCTTAGGTCCATAAGTTACCAGTTTTTTAAAAAATAGCTCCATAGCCCCATTTTGGCCCTCCATGAACCATATACATATGGTATATAAACTCAAGTCATTAAAAATATTTTTTTCTTATGCTATCCGGGCCTTCCAGGATCATAGCAGTTCCTTTTGATATTCTCTGCATGCAGTTGCATCCTTCTTGTGTTTTGACCTTTCCTGAAATGCGAAAGTGGTGTCTTAAGGCCTAGTGAAAGGTAGTACCTCACTTATTGAAAGAGGAGCTTGAGTAGTTCTTTCTTCAAGTGTGTCTGGTCTATTACCCATCTTGTGGAAAAGAAAATTTGAGAAAAGATAAATGAAAGAGAAAGGTTAGTCATGTCATGATCCAAAAACTGGAGGGTCATGACAGACATCTCCGAGCATTCTACCCACCAAGCTATCTCTGATTTTACTTATGGTTAACTCAATCAAGGCAAACAGTGGGACTTTAGGCAGTCCTGTTCCTGCAAATGGACTCCTGGTGGCCCTACTATCACGCAGCAGTTATGACAAAACATTATTAGTATCAAAACATGCATTTAGGGGTAAAGTCGCCACTTACTCAAGTTCGAAACTTAGGGGTTAATGCTATGTCTCTAGTATGTCACCATGTGGCAATCCACACAATTAACTGTTCCAAGGTGCCAATTACATCCAAATAAATCAGCTCTAAACGAGAGTCTTCGGACAAAGGTCAAGGTGGTCCGAATCCCGTCATACTGATCAACCCATTTCCATTTGATTTATAAATTACCCATAGCCTAATAAGATCAGAGTCCTATTACTAGGGCTCATCAAAATATCCAAACTATTCAATCCTCAAAAATTCTATGTTTAAAATTTTGGCAAATCTCATGAGTTCCTATCTTTTCTTAATTTTCTTGAATTGTGGATGGTTGGTAAGAATTTCTCAGCATATGAAGCAATGATAACAGTAAGATACATGCTAAGTGCAAGAAAATAGAGAGGAGAGAACTGTGGGGTGAGTTGGGTGCTATGAGAAGTCTGTGTGAAGGTCCTTGGGTAGTAGGGGGGGACTTCAATGTTATTAGATACCCGGCAGAAAGATCCAATTGCTCTAGGATTAATGGTGCTATGACTGAATTTTCTGAATGCATTGAGGAATTGGAATTAGTAGACCCTCCTTTATTTGGAGGGTCTTACACTTGGAGAAGAGGGGAAGGGCACCAAACAGCTTCCAGAATTGATAGATTTCTCTATAGCTCACAATGGGAGGAGCAATTCACTTTTATCAAGCAATCCACAATGCCAAAGTTGGGATCTGACCACAACCCAATTCTACTGACATGTGGGAATCTGAATTTCAAGAAGTCCTACTTCAAATTCGAAAATTGGTGGATGAGAGTGGAAGGATTCAAGGAAGAGGTGAAATTATGGTGGCAATCTTTTGTAATAACTGGAACCCCAGGTTTTGTTTTGGCAGAAAAGCTGAAACTTTTGAAAGGAAAGATGAAGGAATGGAGTAAGAATAATAGAAAAAATTGTAAAGCACAAAAGGAGGAGATTATGGAGGAGCTGGCCAAATGGGAAGCTGTACAGGAACAAAGAGTGCTCACAGAGGAGGAGATCCAACAAAAAACAAATTTGGATAGCACTTATGAGCAAGTACCTAAGAATGAAGAAATAAGATGGAGGCAAAGATCAAGAATCCAGTGGCTAAAGCAAGGGGATAAAAATACTAAGTTTTTTCACATAGTAGCGACTTCTCAAAAGAGGTATAATTCCATTGAGTCTCTACTGGTGGATGGATGCAATACTAATGATCCCTCTGCCATTAAAGAGACCATCAAAAGCTTCTACCAAAATTTGTACACAGAACCAGAGGAGTGGAGGCCTGAGCTACAATTACAAGGGATCACAACCATTAGTGTGGAGGAGCAGATAGAACTAGAGGGTCCTTTTGAGGAGGAAGAGATCTTAGGCTACTTAAAGCTTTGTGCTATGGAGAAAGCACCTGGACCTGATGGTTTCCCCATGTCCTTTTACTTGTCTTTCTGGGAGATGCTAAAAGAGAATATTATAAAGGCTATACAAGAATTCCAGGCTAGACAGATTACTGAGAAGAGCTTTAATGCTACTTTTATAGCACTCATCCCCAAGAAAGCCGGTGTTGTTGAACTTAAAGACTTCAGACCAATAAGTCTGATTACTGGAATTTACAAGGTGATAGCAAAACTACTGGCAGAAAGGCTGAAAAGAGTGATTGATAAGCTTGTCAACAAAAACCAAATGGCATTCATTAAAGGAAGATAAATAATGGATGCAGCTCTCATTGCAAGTGAGTGTGTGGACTCCAGCTTGAAAGAAAACATTCCAGGGGTAATGTGCAAGCTGGACATTGAAAAAGCATACGATCATGTAAATTGGGGTTTCCTACTAAACACCTCGAGACAAATGGGTTTTGGAGAAAGATGGGTGGCATGGATAAAATTTTGCATAAGCACTGTGAGATTCTCCATTCTTGTAAATGGAGAACCGGTGGGTTTTTTCTCTTCAGGAAGGGGAATCAGACAAGGTGATCCTCTTTCACCCTTTTTATTTAGTCTTGGTAATGGAGGGATTTGATAGCTTGATAAGGATTGCTACTCAAAACAGGTGGATCAGAGGTTTCCAGATTAGTGGAAACAATGGTGATATTAAAGAGATTTGCCATCTACTTTATGCTGATGACACCGTGATTTTCTGTGAGCCACGGGAGGAGCAATTTAGATTCATCAAACTAATTTTGTTGTTTTTTGAAGCTTGTACAGGTCTGAAAGTTAACTAGGGAAAGAGCAGTTTATATCCTATTAAGGATGTGACAAACATCCAAAGTCTAGCTGACATTTTGGGCTGTGGAGTGGGGAAATTTCCCATAACTTATTTGGGTATGCCTTTAGGTAATACACACAAAGACTTGAAGATATGGGACAACATAGTCGAGAAGACTGAAAAGAGACTAGCCAGATGGAAGGCTCAATACATTTCTTTTGGTGGCAGACACATTCTTATCAACTCTGTTCTAGACTCTCTCCCAACATATGTTATGTCTCTTTTCACTATACCGGCAAAAGTGGTTAAGAAATTGGACAAACTTAGGAGAGATTTCCTTTGTCATGGTTGCAAAGAGAACAAAGGATACAATTTGGTCAAGTGGGCGACAGTTTTGCATAGAAAAGATAAAGGTGGCTTGGGCATAAGAGATTTGAGGAAGCATAACAACAGTCTTTTGATGAAATGGTTGTGGAGATACACTGAGGAGAGGCAAGCTTTGTGGAAAGATTTGATTAAATGTAA